>JANHFX010001487.1:81790-162843 GCA_027560015.1 Chloroceryle amazona | reverse complement strand
CCAGTCCTGAAAGTGCCCGGGGATTCGCGGCGAGACGTTGGGGGGTACCTGGGGGACAGAGCGGTATGAAAGTCCGGTGTGGGTTCGGGTCTTGCTGGCGTGGGTGGTTGTGTAGAGGGGGGGTGGGTGGCGGATGGGTTATTACCTTATTAGACAAGAAGCCATTGCAGACTGTATGTAAAGTTTCCTGGATGCCAGTAGTCCAGATACTGCCTTTACTTCTCCCTGGGAAACCTTTTGAACAGTTGAGAGTACTATCTAATGCAAGCTGTTCAACAGAAAAAGCCATTTCATTTGAGTCTGTACATACTACATGGGAGTCCTCTGTATCAGATAAAATCTCATACTTTGCTAAATCCAAGTCACAAGTATTTACAGCAACATTTGCATAATAAACATCTACATGAGGAGAAGCATCACCCACAGAATCTTCCCCTACTGCTGTGACTCGTGTTTTCATTTCTTCACAAACTTCATATGCATTTTCTGATTCGTTTTTGTTGAGGCAAATACTTCTTCCATCACCTTGAAGAGGACCTTCAGGTGACAGAGTTCCCTCTTCTAAAGCTTGCAAGTGAGAGTATTTCTCTCCCGTCTCTTCCTGATCACTCCCACGCATCTGTGAATCTCTCTGTTCTACTTTTCCAGGGGGCAAAAGGTCACACAATGCCAATCCGCAGCTTTCTTTCACAGGGATGCTCCTGCTTGTAAGCAGTGGGGTTTGCTGCTCTCTGCAAGCTGCTGGGAAATACGGTCTGAACTGACCTACTGCTTGGATATCTTCTGCTGAAGATAAACTTTGTGTTTGAGTTTTCTCCCCTGCTAACAGTGTATCTTGTTTTTCTTCCCTTTCTGTCGGAGGGCTGCATAAACCAGAATCATCCTCTTCTGAGGTAAGGGAATTTGTACCCCATTTGCATTTGACTGATCTAGCTGTATCTGACGCGTCAGCAGTTTCGTTAAAGGAGCATTCACTTTTATTCGTGTAATCTGAAAAGTTGGATGGAACAAACATTCTCCACGAGCGCCTGTGCTCCTTCTTTTCTGTGTGAGACTTGGCTTTGGGTAGTCCAGCTGTCCGAATTATATCGCTGTTCAGTTTGAGAGCATCAAAGATCATTTTTTCATCTAATTTATTAGCATCACGACTTCGGAGCTCAAAAACACTGGAAGAGGTAAGGGCACCATTGGAGCACAAAGTGCTGATGTCCAGTGTTCTGTGACTGTAGGGTAAGGTCCGGTCTGTGAAATGCCTCGAGGAGAGGCTGCCCTTGGACCCCGAATCGATCTGTTCATTCAGACGCACAGTGTCATAGATGGACCTCTGGGGAACGTAGCAGTCCTCAATATTTAGATCTTCATCCTCCTCCCCTTTGCCAACACATGAAGGATTCTGACGTAGACAGTCTGGCCTGCTAAGCGGCTTCCCCATCCTGAAAGTATTTGCCCAGTACACTGCTATATTTCCGTTTTCATGGATACAGGGGAAACATTTAAAAATGACTAGCACTCTGAAGAACTACAGTACACTTCCCTCTAGAGTATGATGCATAGATAAAACATATACATCATAACTTATGAGGTGGCTGAGGTCATTCATAATCAGTGCATCTGTTTGAATGCAACTTTACCTGGATGTGAGATTCCCCCCTCCCCTCTAAAATATAAAGTGCTTTAGTAAAAAAAGTAACAGAAAACTTCCAATGTCACAGAAAAACTTAGCATAGCAAAACCCAGCAGTGGCTCAAATATTTCAAACGCTCCACAGAAACCTTCATGTATTTTTCCAGGTCAGAATCTGATCTGAAATCTCCCGAATAAGCCTTCCAAAGGAACAGGCGTTACAGAAGGCAGCACATTATCTTATGTAGGTGACTGCTTAACTGTAATCCATTTAACTGGTTTGCAGATTTCCATCTCTTTTATAAATAAAACATGGTGCGGCAGCTTAAAAAGACAAAATCCACAGTGGTTGTGTATGACTCAGACCAAGGCACAGAGAAGATCTTGTGGGGAGGGAAATAAGTTAAAACCAGAGCAGTAAGAATAATAAACCAGCCCTTTACTTTTTTGGCAGTAGCTATAAATAACCTTGATCCGAAAGGCAGCTTATCTTCCTCTTGTATCAGGTTTGTCCGTGATGCCTCCACAAGTCCCACAGGAAAACATCACTTTCTATCAGCCGAGCCAACGCGTCCTTCAAGCAGACAGTCGGAAAACAAGTATTTTAGTCGGATTTTCCCCGTACCATCTTGGAGAGCCGTTTAAGGCAACTAGAGCAGAGCGAGCGTGGCGCGTCCCCCGAAGGCACGGCAGGTTTACATTCGGCAGGTCCGAACCGACTACGAGCTGCAGCTAGCGGGCTGCTCTCCCTCCTTCCTCCCTGGTCGTTTCTGAAGCGTAGCTGCGAAGGAGGGAAACCCCCCTCAGCGGGCGCCGGCGTCTACCGCCCAGCCGAGCCGTCCGGCGCTGCAGCTCGCCTCGGTCGCTCTCCCGCGGGCCGGCGCCGCCCGCCCAACGCCGAAATGTAAGAAACGCCCCGTTTCGCTCTTCAGGCAACATCTGCCCCGGCACAGCCGCTCCCGGAGCGCTGCTCTGGGGGCTGCCCCCCTTCTCGCCTCCTCCTTATCTCCTCAGCCCTCCGAGCCTTCACTCCTCGCTTTCCGTCCCGGCGGTGCTGTGCGGCAGGGGGCAGGCGGCGGGAGGCCTCGCCGCCCGCCCGGCGGTGACATCACGCGCCCCTGGGCCCGCTTGTTAATTAGAACCGGAGGAGGCGGTGGCAGGAGCCGGCGGCGGCACGCTGGCCCTGAGACGGGGCTGGCCCTGAGACGGGGCTGCCCCGGCCGAGGAGGGAGGCAGGCGAGCGGGCAGGGCGCGGCTCGGGGAGGTGAGGTGAACCGGCACCGCTCCAGCCGGCTCGCTCTCCTGGGGGGGAATTCTGGTAACGACACGCACTGCTTTTAACCACCGTCAGCATCCGATCGCCCCGTCTGATGAAGCCGCCATTTAAATGGACGCTTCCACACGAAAGTTAAATTGGAAGTTTATCTCTGTACTGCTAAAAAAAAATCCCTCCCAACTCGTCTTTGACAATTAGTCTTGGAATAGTCCCATACTACTCCATTCGACGTGCGAAGAGAGACGTTTGGTGCAGTTCTGGTTCCCTCCAGCCTGGCTCTAAGGTACAGCCTGGGGGGCTCTGTCTGACAGGGCAACCGCCGCGCGGCCCCCTCCCCTGAAAGAAGCGTTACAATGGCGGGAAAGCGTCTCTCCTGGGAAGACTTTTTTTTAATGGTACTTAGAGCAGCACAAAAGCTGCCTAACAGGGTTAGATTCAGGGCCTGAGCATTTGCATTGTTAAACACCGTTCAACACCTCGCACCTACACGTCTATCTTCTAATCACGTAGGTGAAGGGTCGGGAGACTCACAGATAACTCTCCAACAGTACAAGAGAAGCCATCATGACCAAGCTGCTCTGCTCCAGAAGAAAACATAACCCTAACGACCAGAGACCTGTGCTGCTTGTGTGACAGCAGCCAGCAGTTACAGTGACAATTCAGAGCATAGTTTAAGGACAGCATATGGGACTTAATGCTAAAACTCAACATAAGGCATTAACTGCAATCAGCTGGAGCTTTCCGCATTAAGTAGCAAGCAGGATACACTGCAGGAAAGAAATACCAACACACCACACTTCTTGTTTAGCAATTTACTTGATATACAGCCAGCTATGTATCAAAATACTGAAGTCATGCCAGGCAAATTCTCTCTTCCTCCTCCCTGGTGAGCAGCATAATATTGAAATTATGTCAAACAAATACTTACCTCTCAATTCTCTGAGAATATAATAGTAAATATTGAGTAATTTTTTGAGGTCCTGTCATCTGTGGTTGTTCTCACCTGAAACACCCACAAATAGATCCTTACTGAGTTCATGAAGAGCTGCACCATTTTATAGGGGAAGTATATAACTGAAATTGGTCTGTTTGTCCACCAGCAAAATTATTTTATTAACATTTAAAAAACATTTTACCACTTCCCACCATCTACTGAAGACTTTCAAAGGACGCACCAGTCATTTCCAAACTCACAACTTAAAAAAGTTTATGCAGTTGCTTATTTTACCTTAAGTTTTCAACACAGACTCTAACTTTAGCAAATCCCAAGGAAGGTTTACATCTTATTCCAAGGCGCGTAAACCAGTGAGTGCATGGGAAATGCAACACTTTTAGGTTCTTACTGAGAAACCTCTGATTATTCTTGCAACATTATCTGCCTTCAGAGTGAAAATCAGAGGACAGACACCCTCAGCACAACTAACAAAAGACGTGTAGATGTGGCACTAGGGACATGGTTTAGTGGTGGACTTGGCAGTCCTGGATTAATGGTTAGGATCAATGATCTTAAGGGTCATTTCCAACCTAAATGATTCTATGATTCTGTAACATAAGCCAATTAAAATCTTCGACCACGCTCACTGGCAGGAATACTCAGGCTAGCTAAAAATGCCCATGAAGACCAAATGGAAGGCAACCTCTACTACATCTAGTCTTGTTTCAAAAGTAGAAGCAAAAATCAAATGAACCATATACAGATGAAAGATACAGCAGTGCCATGTTGGTTTTACTAAGACTGCCTTTTAACGGCAGTACAAAGAATTGTGCAAAGGTTTCAAGAAGTAAAATAATTTAACCTCTGGGGTTTTTCTTAATTTCAGAGAGAAGGTAGGTTCAAATACTGAGCCTACCACAAACATCATAGCACTGTGTGGCTATCCAAATCCAGGGCATTTGGTTCAGTCTGTTTTCTCAATTCCTTCATGTTTTGCTTTTGAAGAATAGTGGTAGGCTCAGAGTACCTCAGCAGACCTAACTCAGCAGACCTAACTTACTGTAATTTCCTTTAGTAACGATCTATGCATTGCCTACAGACTTTGAGGAAAAATTGTCTAACAAAGATGAGGTAAATTAGTAATTAGTTTTGTGAGGTTTATATTAATTGAGATAAATTCTTCATTTGATTATACTCTTCCTGGAGTACTTTGTGAAGTAAGAGTCATTCTACTTTCAAATTAACTCCACAGGAGATTTTCATTTACAGAAAGTGAATTTTATATCTGAATTGTAAATAAATATAGTTTAACAGTGACAGTAAGTACTTTCAATTTAACACTCTGTAAGTAGCTTACAAAGAAGGAATATAATTAACACAGGTATGTATATGTGTGCATATCTATATTTTATACATATAGTAAAAAATATATCTTAAAGCTTGTTTATTTTTGTAAATAACTATACATTTTATTGTCATGCCAAGAAGATGCACAAAGCTCTAACACTTTGTTCATAAAAACTGGTAAAACCACAAAACCAACCTCTAGCCCATTACATGAGCTCCTTCACTGGAGAGAGTGAAGATTTCATGTGCATACATTTATCTACCAAAGAGCAAGTATTTTGCTTTACTCTTGAGAAATAGAAGTTGATTGTACTTGACCACAGAAGCTAAAGCCATAGACAGTGGGTTTGTGGCCAGAGCCACATTTTGAGGTTGTGTGTGCTTGTATACGTGCATATACACCACGAGTAGAGCAGGATTTGTAAGAGACAGTCTCCTGCCAGTTTGCTGCCTCAGGTAAAACTGTTCTCTGGAAGAGTAAAAAGAGGTACATTATTTACTGTAGTTTTGCCGTCCTTCAGTAGCACTCATGCTGAGTATTAGGAGAGTAGTTGTTGATCCTGATCCTCCTGCTATCAGTATCCCTTTGCTACCTACTACCCTCACCTAGTAAAAATTCCCATGCTACTCCCTTGCTTCAAAGGCTCCCCACCCTGCTGCTTTATGCCTGCATTTGCTTGTAACTTAACCTCCTCACCTTTCCATCACTTTTCACCTCCTGCTCAGTGGCACTGTATTTTCACTCACCAGCAGAAGCATGGCCTAAAATAGTTGCTTCAAAGAAAATGCATTTCTAAGATTATAAATATCTAGTATAAATACAATCCTGGAGACTTCTGGACATAAACATGCTACTATCACTATTCTTCACGTCTCTCCATGTTTTTTTTGTCTTTTCACCATACAAGCTCTTTGGTTGCAGGGACACTATCTCCCCACAGGTCTGCACAGACCAGAGAATTGTACAACAAACTGTACAATGGCTGTATCTTGTCCAATGCCGTGATCAAGTACAACACTGAGACAATGCACAGGGAACTGGCTGCTGCTACTGTCTGCTCATCAGGCTGCTTCTCCCTAAAAGCTTTATTCTTTGTAGCCAAGAAAAAAAAAAAAATATTAACAAAACCTGAAGCTGCACCTCATGTCTGAAAATGCAAGAAATGTGGTAAAACCAGAGACCACTAATTGGCTATAACTGAAATCCTGTACAGTCAGCATAAGCATGAGCAATCACAGCAGGAGCTGTTGCTATGTTCTGACATCCAGAGCGTTTTACCAGCCATATACAAAGAAAAGCCATTTGTTTCTCTTTTAAATTGAGATAGACTTGTTAGGACAGACTGGCATACAACTTTAATCCTCCAAGTCTACTGGAATCTCCTCATAATGTAACTATTTGTTCAAGATTTTTGTCTCTATTTATGCATTCTGAAAGATCATAAGAGTTTACAGTAACTTGAATCCAAAATTCCCAGATTCAAGTTTTCAGTTTTAGTTTTCCCTTCTAATACAGTTTATTTTAAACAAGCAAAATGCACCCTCTGTTGGGCCAAGCATGGAATGACTTTTTTTTCCAAGATCATCTTTTTAACATCATGGTTTATCAAATCCTGTTAGGAAGTTTTGTGTTAATGATTAAGTGTGAACTAATGTACAAGTCACACAAACATTTGAATCAATATTAGATTGAAAAGAAGCCAACACAGCACAGAATATTCAGAGGTACTATACAGCCACTGGAGATTTATCATCTTTTTCCAACACTGCTTACATCTGTAAAATTTATAAATCTTTCTGGAAATTAGTTTATTGTAACTTAAACCAAGCAAGGATCTGTCTTTCATTTCAGCACCAAGGCACAATTAATAGCCACTAGCACTGCAATGCATTTTTTTGGCTTGACAAGGATTGTTAACTGGCTTATTAAAAAAGCTATCACAGAAGCTCCAAAGTGTATTTTGGATAAGGATGCTACGGTAAACTCCCAATAGAAAAGGGGGCTTATTTTTCCTGATTTCTTTTTATGATGTTTCTAGGCAAGGGTGGGATTCAGTGAGGTAAAACTGGCCAGCATATCAGAACAGGGCACAGCAAAAGGTAAGATCTTAAAACTTCATATGCTGAAGTCTATACCTGTGTGGAAAAACCTGAACTACTCAGACAAGAAAGGTGAATATGGGCTGCTATGTGAACTCACACCACGGGGAAGAAGAAAGGTTGTGTAATTCAAAAGGTTGTGTAATTCATGGACATCAGAATAGAGATAATATGCAGTTCTCGAAAACAGAAAAGGTAAATGGATCGCATAAGGAAACAAGATAGTGACGAGAGGTGAAGAGGGAACTGGGCTGCAGGAACTGCGAGCTGGGATGCAAAGTTACCAATGTCTGCCAAGCCATAGCAAAGGAAAGCCTCTTTGGAGCATGAGAATATGTACCTAGTTTGGGCCTTCCCAATGCAAGAGAGACAAGCAGAGAGAGTCCAAGTCCTTCTTCCAGGCCCTACTGGAGAGAGAACATCTCTCCTATAAAGAAAGGCTGAGAGAAGTGGGGTTGCTTAGTCCTGAGAAGACTGAGAGGGGATCTTATTAATGTCTACAAATATCTGAGGGGTGGGTGTCAAGTGGAAGGGGCCAGTTTCTTTTCTGTGGTGCCCAGTAATAGGACAAGGAATAATGGGTATAAGCCAGAACATAAGAAGTTCCACCTCAACACAAGGAGAAACTTCTTACTGTGAGGATGACAGAGCACTGGAACAGGCTGTCCAGAGAGGTTGTGGTGTCTCCTTCTCTGGACACTTTCAAAACCCACCTGGATGCATTCCCATGTGGCCTGCCCTAGGTGCTCCTGCTTTGGCAGGGGGGTTGGACTCAATGAAGGTCCCTTCCAACCCCTAACATTCTATGATATCCCATTCAGAACAGATCAAAAAGCATAACAGGTAGAAGCAACTGCTGTGAAACAATATTCCTCTGAGGTCTGCACTTAACCAATCTCTTTCACAGTGATATTTAATAAAATTATGTTCTGATAAAAAATACCTTTTAGTAGTAAGAAAGAACTCTTCCTACCTTGAATGTATTCAGCTGCTGATTAATAGTCTCTGTTTCCATTCCAACAGGACCCTGTGACTCTTCATGTTCTTCGGCTCTCCCAAGCAGAGTGGTAAAATCTTTTAGTTTACTGTAAAACTCCTCAACCCGGCTAATAGTACCCTCCACTTGATCTTCCCTGGCTTTTGCTCTGTCGAGTAACTTGTTGCACTGTTTATTTAAAGCTTCCAAGTCTCTCTTTATACCAAGGAGATCTGGAGAAGCTTCAGATTCTGTGGTTAGCATAATTTTACAGCTTTTATTAGCATTTTCATTATTCATGATTAGATCCTCCAGCTTCTTCAGGAAATGTTTTATGTCCTCTCTTTGTGACTGCAGTACCTTGAGATCCCTCCCCACTGGAGCCATGCTATCAAGTTCATCATCAAACTCTGCAAACTGAGAGAACATCTCTCGGATGCTGTTTTGGAAATGGCCGATTCCCTGAAGTTTTGTCTCCAAGAATGAGCACCTATCTTCAACCTGTTGGTTCACTGCAGTGTATTCTCGATCCAAAGATTCAGCTTGGAGCAAAAGGTCAGAAACACCTGCTGAATCAGAAGCTTCTACCACCATGTCTTGGGCAAGCTTTTTTGCTAAATCAACATGAGGCTTTAAAGCTTGCAAGGCTTTCTGCTGAGTCTGCATTATTGTCAGGTGTTTGTTGCTGAATGACTGAGGTCCAAGTGAGTCGTGGGTTTCCAGATGTTCTTTGGCACTTCTAAGCTGTTTTTCAGTTTCTCTGGAAGACTCCTGAAACTCTTTCAGCCTTTGTGCCATATTTTCCAAGCACTCCCTCTTCTTATGTAGTTGTTCTGTGACCACATTCACTTTCTGATTCAGCACTTTAATTTCCTCTTGAACAATTTCTTTATCTGTTTGACTTGCACTGAGCAAACTTTCAGCAGTATTATTTACTAGCTCCACCATGCCATGGTGTTTATCCAAGTCCTTCTGCCAGGCCCTCACCTGAACAATAGAATTCTCTATTTCAACAGGGTTTATGCCAACTTTTAATTCACACAGGTTTCCTTGACACTTCTCTAGCCACGGCTGCAGGTTTTCCACATGCTGCTTGTATCTGAGGGCTTTCTCCAGACAATCTGTTAATTTATCTTGCCTCTCTTTTACCTGCTTATTCATTTCATCCCAGTTACTTTTGAGTGTGGCAATTTGGGATTGTAATGCTGCTTTGTCACCTCCTTGAGTCTTCTGTAAGATACTTTCACCTTCTGCAACAATTCTTTCATATGAACTAATCTGATCACTCATGGTCTTCTCAAAATCCTTCTGTTCTTCAATTAGTGATTGCAAGGTATCAAGTTTGGCTGATACAGGAGGAGCCTGCTTCAGTTCTTCTTTCTTTTTGCCTAGCCAGGCCTGAAAGTCCTTCGACATTTGCTGGAACTGATGAGAAGTGGCATATGCCAACTGAAGTTGCTGAACATGGTTATCTACAAAATAGAAGACAGCACAGAGGCTCATTATCAGAACCCACTAGTGTTCAGTAAAGAAACAATAATTAATATGGATTCTATTATGAATGATCGTTAATGTAAAGAAAGCTGGGCCTTAGAATATGGTGTTTGACTGGAAGACAACCAAGTCAACTAAGTTTCTTGCAAGGGGCAGACTTGCACTTGTAGTACAGCAGTGCAGTGGAGCCACTTGGACATGAACCAGATGAGGAGCTTAGCCATTCTGTCTACATGAATTCCACACAGGCAGACTTTTGGGTGAAAACCATACAGTTGTGTTGCATAGTATTATGAGGTGTAAACACAGTGACTATTAAGGAACCCATCCTAATAGTGTCTCACTCATGGCCTGCAGGCAGTATGTGTTCTTAGGGAGATCCTTTGAAGTTCCCCATGAGCAGAGGAAATGAAAAAAGCTAAAACTGAGTCTGTTAGGGAGAACAAAGTATGATACTGCTTGCAGTGTATTAATGCTCAGTTCTGTTGTTCACAAAGTAAGGGAAGGCTGCAGACTACCGGCCCCTTCAGTCACAGGCAGTTTTATATAATTACCACTGTCATTCACTAAGCCATTACCTGGTGCTTGCCTAAAAATTACAATTTTGGCTCACACTCTTGCACCGATGCAGTTTGGTAACTCAATAAACAGCATCCTCTTTTGGTATTCTACTTCAGTGAAGATGCACTTGAAGGAAGAGATGAGAAAAGCAGCCCTGCTACTGTGCTTCAAATTCTCTCCAAAACTAGAGATCCCAATTGTTGCTTTTACCTTTTTAAGGTATGGGGACTCTCCTTAATTCTAATGTACAACAGCTTGGGGGTTGGACTAGGTAGAGAGCTGGCATTGGGCTCAGCTCACTCAACATCTCTATAAAGACAAATGAGACTATGATGATTTACTTTATACCTTAGTTACTATTTAAATAAATACTAACCTGATTTTTGCTCAATATCCTTAAACGATTTTAAGATGCCATCTAACTGTCTTGTAAGCTCTGCTTTCAAATACTCTTCTCCAACCAGTGCTGAAAGCTCTTCACAAAGGGCTTGAGCTGCATTTATATTCTTCATTTCTTGTTCTATTTCCTCTTTCATTTCTCTAGCAATTTCCAGTTGTTGTTTCACAGCATCAGGTTGTGTACTCACAGCCAGGCTGCTGCTTAGTTTGCTATCCAAGGCACTAAGCTTATCAGACAGACTTCTGAGTAGACTTTGATACTCTGTGCTTTTCACAATGGCTTGGTCAATCCGGTCACATCTGTTCCTC
The DNA here is from genome assembly GCA_027560015.1 of Chloroceryle amazona. Lineage (NCBI taxonomy): Eukaryota > Metazoa > Chordata > Aves > Coraciiformes > Cerylidae > Chloroceryle > Chloroceryle amazona. The sequence continues at coordinate 151,824 of JANHFX010001487.1, read as the reverse complement.
AGTTGGCCAGTTAGACTGTCCCATTTTTGTGCCACAGCTGCCAGTTGCTCTTTTACAATTTCATGAGAGGGTGGATGTTCACCAGGTCTCTTCAGAATTCCTTCACCAGCCATAGTTAATTGCTCATATTGTGGCTTTCTGGTGTCAAACTCTTTGAGCAGAATCTGGGAAGAAATACATTTTTGAAAAGCGTTTACCTCATGAAAAAAAAAGTGCTTCTGATAGAAATTATGTAGAATTTACTGTCATATTGTAATAAATATTGTCACTAAGAGTAATCAATCTCTGAGTTTAAAAACCAGTGAAATAATTGTGTCTTTTACACATAAACTGTGTTGTTTCCAAGCACATACATCAAAGAACCAGAAAAAAATACGTTAATTTACACATCATCTAATGGAAATTCAATCAGCGATACAAGTAAACAATGGATTCTGTTAATATTACAGTAATTAGGTAACCATACCAAGTAAACTAATCGCTGTTTAGTTTCAAGCAGTGTCTTCTTTCCTAGACAGCTTTGGTATTTGTCTTAAGATAGAACTTCAAAGAAGGTGTATTCTGACATAATATTGCAATGTGTTGTTATAGCACAGAGTACCTGGATAATTTGCAAAATGACTGAACGTGAACTGCAAGACCTTTAAAGTTTGTATTGCTGGTTCCCAGCATAAGTCACAGTGCTTGCAGAAGAAGGGATAAATATCACAGTTTTACTTTACAGAACATTCCAAACCCTTTCTTTTAAAATCACTTGGGTTTAACTTCCAAGGACTGTTAGTGATACATGATAGTCTTATGCTAGCTGTCTAGATTTCTGAAGTACTTACAAACCAATATTAAGCAATTTTCACATAGTATTATAACATAGTTCATATTTTAAACGCTTCATATTAATCAATATTAACATGCTAACTTTAATAATATTTTCGCAAAACAGAAATGTTGTTTCTCATCACAGAAAATACCTGGAAGCAATAAAATGTTTCAAATTATAATTTCTAGTTTATTCAACTTTGTCTGGTTTAGCTTTTGCTTCTTTTGTTTGTGTTTTGCTGTATTTCTATAAGCAAACTACTCCACTTTTTCATTATAATTTTTCTTCTTTCACACTTTTGGACCCATATCTATTTACAATATTGCATTTCACTTGCCTTCATATTTTTATTAGCTACTGGCACAGTCAAGTGAATAGAATCTCAAAAAGATAGTTCTATAGCATAGACTGTATACAAGGACTGACCATAAAATGTACATGCACACTCACATTAATACAACTTCAAAAGGAACAATTTTCCTTTGACTGCAGAGAAACCACAGTATGATCAAAATAAAAAAAAAACAAACAACAAACCCACAACGTATCAATGGACCAGGATCTCCCAGTGTTTTTTTTCCTTTAGCTGTTCTGATCTCTCTTCACTTTTAATTTTTTCTTGTAATTAGTGTAGTCAAGTATGACTTAAGCTGATATTTGCTGATAAACAAATGTAATGGCTCATACTAACTGTGCTGTACTCTATCTATATGTAAAGTAGTACTTTGCTAATAGCAAAAAGGCAGAAGAAAATTAAATCAATAATGTGTGTTAGCACTACTCACCTGAACCTGTTGCTTTTGTGTATTCAGCATATTAGGGTCAATTGACAGTGGTCCCAGCACGCTGACCATTAGCTCCTTTTCTACAAGCCAGTGCTTTAGCTGAGCTTCTGCTGTCTGGAACTGGGTCAGGTAATTTGAAGACTCCTCCAGTTTTTGTTGTCTCTCAGATGTAACTTGATTGAGCTCTTTCCATTTGGAATCTAACAATGATAATGTTACCATATTGCATGCATGTTCTAACAGAAGGGCTATCAGACAGCTGACTATATATGAAACATAAACAGAGAGCTCTCTAAGCAGGCTTCTTGCTGATGAACTCCACATGCCTTATTACCGTGACTCGGCGCAAACATCTTTTAACAGTCAAATCCATATACACTTGGATGAAGGTCTGCAGTTTAGCACAGCCACGTGCAGAATTCTTAAGAGTAATGAATATACAACATGCAATAAAATCAGATTAGAATATATGCCAACAAATTTAGGCTTCAGTCTCAAATGATGTAAAAGCCAAAGGGCTGTACTCCATTATAACTTAGGTGCCTGATTTAGATAAGACAGATCTTCCTGCTTTTCAGTAAAAAAGAACAAATACCTTTACAAGGATGAGCATAAGCCCCAGTTTAGACTGCTACACTGAATAGCTCTCTGAAGGAGCACACCTCTTTCAGATGTGATTAACTGCCTCATTTAAACCAGGTACATAATGACAGGCTATGAGGATACTTCTGCACATAGGTATTTTAAAAGTGGTGTATGAGCTGATGTTCATATCTAGGCCAATCTATGGTCTCATCCACCGGCAGCATCTTCCAGAGAAGCCACTGAGTCTTAACACACTTGTAATTTCTCCTTTCCACCTGTGATACTGTCAGTGCTTGCTCAGTCAGCTCTGATATTTTGCCAACTCTCCGTGTCCCTGAATTTCATCTGTGTTTTTTGAATTTCTTTTACCACTTGACTGCATTTGACCTCTGCTCATTTTGTATTAATTCCCTTTCAACATCAAATTCTTTTGGAGACCTTACCTGCTACTTAAGCTTTTCAGAGTTTCACTTACAAACAGGACAGGTTCTCAGCTTTAACATTACTGTTGGCTATAGAAATGTCTATCAGTATGAAACAAGGCTGACCTATGAATTATTTAAAATATGACAAACCTAAGAAGAATTTTTAAAAGCTCACAACAATAATGCACTGAAGTTTCTCAAAATCTGTTGTCCAAACATGGTAATTTCCAGTTTTTTTGGCAAAATTTATGGACTCAGTTTTAGAAAACTGCAAAAAGCCACTAAACCTACAAAATTACAAAGTCCACTAGTGCAATGGGAAAAAAGCACGCAGAATTACCAAAAACTCAAACTGTTCTTTACATGAAATTAGCATTAATTTAATTTGTTACATTTTATAAGAAGAACAACACGTGTTTCTGAAGTAGTCAAGTTTTATCTGCAGACTGCTTGAAAAGATAAACCCTCTCAAACAGGGAGTCAAGCTATAGCCTCTTTCAATTGCACTGATATAAATTCAAAACCCATGGACATCAGTAGAATTACTCCAGATCTAGACTCTTGTAAAGGGAATTGTTTCCACAGAATTTAAGGGGTTGGAGGGAGCAATATACAAAAATACTAGTGATTGCTAATACATTAAAAAAAAAAAACCATCTCATAATAAAACAACTTCCAAATCAGTCTGAGCTATAATACAGATTTACTGACGTACCTATTTTATCCAATATTTGTCTCCACTTGGGTGCCTCAGAAGAATCAGGATTCTTCTCCAACAGCTCTGTCACTTTGTCCTTTAGTTCCTGCACTTTATTCGCACTTTGCTTTAATTCAGTTTCAAAAAGCTGCAATTTCAAGTGATGAAATAAATAAATAAGGGACTAACGAAGAATGGTAAAAAGTGTAAAGTTTGAAGTCAGTAACATTGAGATGCCAAGCATGAAGATAAAGAATAAATACTTTACACTTACATACAAAATGCTTTATGATGACATATGTTGCTGGCATTTTACATTTTTTTTATTAAGAGATAATCTAGCAGATTTAAACTATAATAATTATTGTTTGATTTGAACAAGTGACAGAACTAGAATTCAGGTAATAAGATCCACTAGGTCCCATTATATTCACATATACTTGGAATCTGTCCTTGTACAGAAGGCAAACCGACTAACACGCAGTATGGTTCCCAGCAGAAGTAACTCCGTTAGCACCAACAGAGAGAAGCACGCTGTGGCCTCATTTACCTCATAAACTGCTCCTTGTAGATCATCCAGAACTATAGTTAAAGAGCACCATAGCTTAAAGTGTAGACCTAGCAGGAGACCAAGATGCCCCAGCAATTCCTAATTCATGCTGTTCTTACAGACAGAAGTAAACAGTCCTTATATGCCTGGCAAAGGGCTCTTACATGAATTTTCTTAAGTAACAAAGCTTTCCCCATGGAGCTGCATTTTAATTAACCAAACCCCACTAAAATAAACACCGAACAAACTGTACTTGATTAAAACTTTTAGTAAATGGTCCAACTGCATCAGAAGGATGGCTCTTGCCTGAGCACTTGCTCAGTTTTCTAACTATCTGCTGTTACTACACTGAATGTAAGATGGTCCTGTTAGCTCTGGACATTCTCTGTTAAAAAAATAAGGAGGCAGTTTTCTTCCACATTTAGTCTGAGTTTTAGGACTAAATGTGACCCAAGTGTGAGGAAAGTTAGTAGCTGTTCAGATTAATTTTTAAGGGTGACCCACCAAATAGAAATCTCAATTGAATTAAATTTTGTCCTTGTTTATCCACAGTCACAGGCAAGACATTTCCGTTTATAGATGAACCTTTACATGTGTAAATATTGTCCTGCATTGCTAGAGAAGCATACATCTCCAGTACTGAAACAGGACAGAAGCTTATTCAGTGGTTTTCTCCTGTTGAAAAGGGAGGAGGAGACTGTTGTGCAGCTATATAACTTAACAAGCATGACATGGTTGCTGAAGAGAAAGATTCCTTGGAACAGACATAAGCCCCTGCAGCTGTAGAGACCAGGAGGTCTGTGGAGTGTCAGTGACTCAGCAGCTGCAGGAACAGCTTTTGCATAGATACAGCTCTTCAGATCTTACAGGCAATCCAGCATGTATCTCGAAACCACTAAGGAGATCCAAAAAGTTTACTCCATGATCAGTATAGCCTCACCTATTTAAACTGGACACCAAAATTATTATTTTCTGACCTGCACAACTCCTCCTCTCTGACACTGTGCTCCTTTTACTCCACTGACAGACACAGTTCGCCAGATTTGCTCTAAGCCTGACTGGCATGCTTACTAGGATCATTAAAATGCTCTCTGAAACAATAAGCTAGGCTGAGATAACGGTTGGTCAAACAAATTTTGAGCAATAACTGCAATAAAAAGTATTTTTTGAAAGCACAGAATACCTTATGTTGCTCAACTTGGGCTTTAACCGCTTCACTATCAGTTGGAGCAGCTTCCCAGTCTGATGCAGTTTTGTCCATTTTTTGCAACCACTGCATCACTGATGTAGATTCTTCCTGAATATTCTGCATTTTTGAAAGCATACTTTCTAGTTCTGAAATCTTTTCCTTCAATAAAACTCCCAAATCTTCATAACCGTGATTTACATCAGACATGGCTTGTTGAACAGTTGTCAGTTCTGTAAAAGGAGAGATGCAAAAAGACTGTTAGAGATTACAAGCCCTTCAAACAGTACTTAAATTTCAAGAACTTCTAAACAGTATTCTGAGTTACAACAGCTAATAGTTCTCCAAATAAGAAGTTGCTGCACGTGTTAAAAGTTATTTCCAATTCACTCTAAATGTGGTAACACTACATCTAAATGACCTAATGTAAGTTCCTATTTGCAAGAGCTTCTCACCGTACAGAAATCATCACTTTATTACACACAAGTACGTAAATGCCTTTCAGTCTTCCTAGCTGTTATTATAGTATTTTAAAGAAACAATTCTATGACAAAAAGTTGAATGTACTTGACTATACCTCAATTTCTTACATGAGAGCCTAACATCACTGCAATAATATTTTTCTCACATTCCTATACCATTATAAATGTGTTTTATCAGCAAGAGAGCACAAGCAGGCAGACCATATACTAAGTAGACTACAGTCAGGAGAACAGACTCTGCAGAGTTAGAACATGGTACGTGGCTATCCATAAGCAGGTACAGTGATAGAAATACATGTAAAAGGAGTATCTTTGTACATGCCTGTTTGCATTTGTGGGTGTTGTAAACATTGGTGGGTGTTAGAAAGTTCCAAACCATATACAGAAGTATTAGAATTTTCTCAAAAGCCATGTGTTAAATTAAAATACCTTTTCCTGGAGACATTTACAGAAGTACGTGTTGATTCAGAAAATGTGGCCAGATCTGACAGGTCTTCAAAAAATATTCAAAGCAGGTATTCTACAAATAATTTTAGTATCATGTCCTAGTTGCCTTACATGATGGTAATGTGGAATTTCAGTTTAGAAGTGACTGCTACAAGCAGATTTATGTACAACATTTTAAAAATACATACATATTTAACAGTAATTGTCTAGTACCTTTCTTTAACACATCCTGAAGTATTTACTGACCTTTATTTTTCAGGAAATCCTGAGTTCCTGGAGCTCCTCCTTCTCCATTTAACATTGTGCCACCTGTGGGTCAAGAGAGACAAAGTCCCATGCTTATCTGAGCCTTTTCCCACCAAAAACCCAGCACTGCATTTCCTCTTCAAAACAGCATGATACATAGCTCTTACTATAACATTAAAGAAATATCTGAATGCTGACCTTGTAATAGTGATTTTTTTTTTTAGTTCACCTTTAAATAATTTAGGATTTTTTATGTTTTAAGCTGCTCCAGCCAGCTAGTACCATAAGTGGTAACACATACATGCAACATATGCATAGCAGATGAGTGTGCACATGGATGCACCTATAAGTATGCACATATTCATGATGTATAAGCAGTCCTAACGCTCACAATACTATGCTAAATAAAAGACTATGGTGGACAAAGGTCTGTGCCCTAGCTGTGAGGCCTACTTTCATCCATGCAGCTAACATAATTTTCTTTCTCTCCCCAAAAGAAACCTGTTCCTTTCTGCCTACTGAGAACATGGTTTTACCCAGTTGTGCCTGTGTATGGCCAACAAGAGGGCTAGCTAGAAAATACTGAAACTCTAAGGAGAGCATTAAGCAGCAAAGAAGCCCAGACTGGTTATTGCAGACACCACAGCCAAAGGCACTGCTTACTCAGGACACCTTTACCCACCAGGGGAGTGGTTGAGTCACCATCCCTGTAAGTATTTAAAAGATGTGGAGATGTGGAGCTTAGGGACATGGCTGTAGTGGTAGACTTGGCAGAGTTACATTAAAAGTTGGACTCAATGTAAAGGCCTTTTCGAGTCTCAACGATTCTATGATTTAGCAGCACCAGACCTCTGCATGAAAAGTTCTTGATACCAGCTGGACAAATCCCTCCCTATCTTGCCATGAGTAAGACTTGAGCATATGCTCCATGACAGGGATTGCGCTGTGGAGTCCTTACTGCTACACCTGAAGTCCATACTGTCACTCAGAGGCAGCCACTCACACAGGAGCTCTATTAATTAAACATCATTTCAAAGCCTCTGGAACCACGGCTGCAGGGGCTTTGTAAAGCACCATTAGACCACAGAGATGGGGCATGTGGTCAAAACACAGAGAACTGCAAAGAGAATCACTTCCTGCTCTCCTGCACATATGTATTCCCAAGTGAGCAATTAACAGATAAACAGTTGCCTTGGAAAAGGCCATGCATCCACCCCACAGTATCAGCTGGACAGCGAGGACCACATTAGTGGCAGCTGGAGGATGGCAAGAGAAAACAAACCAGGTAAGAGAAGTCACAGGCCCCAGACAGTGCCTTGTAAATCTCCATGCTCCATTAGCTGGACTCCAGTATTTATAACTGTGATTAAGTGATACACAGTACAGCTCGTGTCTAAGAGGGCAAATACTCTAGTCTGGAGGATTAGAGCTGCTTTTGCATGCTAGTTATTTAATATTTTATCTGCATGCATAGGAATAGAGAAAGGGGCAAAGGAAGGAGCCCAAATATCTCCTATAAGGTTCTAAAGTGCTCAGTTTCATTTCTAAAATGAAAACATCCTCCCAGTCCTTTGCAGATGACCAATGAAGGCCAACACGCTTGAATTTTTTTCCATATCTAGTCAGTTCAAGAATCAACTGAAAATGTGCTTCTGGCCATTAAAACATCCTAGGTAACACATGCCTTCAACCATGGCTTGAAATGATACTTAGCAGAATTACTGGTTTCTGTAAAACAAATTAACATTTAAACATTAGAGTATATAAATTCATAGAAATAGATTTGCTGTCTTTAAAATCAGATTACCAGTAAAAAGGATTTAGCTGAAGCTCCAGGCTGGAAACACAATTTGGTCCAGGAAATTCACGCTGGGATATGAAGCTGACTCCCATCTGTGCTGTTGTTTAAAATATTGTCTGATTTATTATTGGCTATTGATTAATTATGCTATCATATTGCGATGAGTAGGTTTGCCTAGGCTGACTTTTTAGATAACGCATATCCTTATCCCACTTCTAACAAAAACTATCCTTCTGCAAACCTTTATGTGTTTTCTTGGTGTCACACAGAACAGCTTTGTTGTCACTTAAGAGGTTATCTCTGTAGCAGCCAAGGTGGCAGGTACGGCAGTGTTTGAGAAGGCAGGGTTTCTATTCATCCTACTTGCAGACTGGGCGGATACATGAAGTACTTAATACAGACAAAAATACAGCAGTTTCTCGCTATCTCAAGCTCTCTGGGGTGAGGTGAAGGCAACTGTGATACTTGATTTTGTTCATTATCTGGGAATTACATACTGAATTAACAGCTTTATGACCTGTCAAACATTTACAGCAAAGCACTTTTATGCTATTTTGGCAGTGTAAAGCAATCAGAATGCATACTGAATTGCTACAGCAGTTATCTTAAAACGAGAGTCACAGCAAAGAACGGTCAGAAGAGACATGGCTAACTGACTTCTCACAAGCCGTAACATTCAGAAAGCTAATCCAAAGGTGAAATGTATTGATTTTTGTCTTAAAGATTTTAGCAGTTCCTGAAATGTTAGGCTTACCTGATTATACAAATGCATACCTGGTTTTGCAGCTGCTCTCAGTTTGGCAGGAGAAGTCACAGCAGTAATCAGATTACACAGCAACGTTCCTCTGCTATTCATTTTCTGTATTTCGGGTGCTTTTAATGTCCATTCATCTTTTAAGTTCTGGTTAAGACAGACATCCATATGCTCATTAAAAAATTGACTTCAGACTTAAAAAATTTTGTGTAGAGAAAGGAACAATTTTGCTACTTTGGAATCCTCTGCAGTACATCCAAACATGCAAAGGAAATGGGAACGTAAATGCAGACTGCGAGGTGCCTAGTGCCATTTAACGTGACTGCTTACACCTGAAGTCTGGACTTTGGTGTTACTAAGAGATGTTCTATTTCCTTCAGCTATATTTCACTTCTCTGCAATGTCTTACCAGTGTATCTGCCAAGGGTTTCTTTAACTCCTCTGTATTCAGAGAGGGTTGCGCTGTTGGAATTCGCTCTGTTATCTCTTTTATCCATTTCTTTAATGATTCTACAAGGAGCTCAAAAGTATCCATTTGTTTCTGACAAGATGATACATCTTCTTCTCTAGATAATTAAAGACAATTAATGAATGTCAGTATTCCTCTGGTAATTAAACCAACAGATATTGTAATACCTATACTGCTATTCCTAAATTCAAAGAATCGCAAAAGCTGATTTCATGGGTGTGAGCAGAACGTGAAAAATCCAGTCTTGCTGTACAGGTAACTTATATGGAAGCTCTAATAATTGCTCCAGTTTTAATTTGCAGCCTGATTCCAGAGAGTACTCTAAAGCAATTTACGGAAGCAAAAAAGTATATTCTGTCAGAGAAGGGGAGAAGCAGGGGTTTGACAGAACTCCTGTGAATGTCACAAAATTTGAAAACTTTGTTGTTGTTACAGCCCACATTAGAGCTCTTGAACCAGACTGACTAAATACAGAGGCATTACCAAATAAAATATTTTTTAAATTAAAAAAAAACAACCCTCTCTACTCTGTGGTTAACTGCAATTTCTTGAGATTGCATGCAAGAGAATAGCAGTCATGACAACGATCACACTGTATTATTAGTCAAAGAAGAAACATTTTACTTTTCGACTTACTTTTCCTTTACAGTCTCCTCTACCTCTCTGAATTTCTTCGACAGAGCATTTACTTTTTCTAATACCAATGCTTTATCACCAGGAAGAGCATGGACTGACAGTTCTTCAAGAAGCTGCTGCAAAATTTCCAAATCCTTCTTATGTTGTGCCAATTCTACACTAGCTTCCTGCAAAATAGCATTACATTCTTCATTTTAGACATTACAATCACTTGTTCAACATTTAAATTCTTTATTTTAGCTAACCAGCTGACTTGGGAAACAAGCATGCCTTATTGTTCACTCACTTAGATGAGCTACACTAGAAATGCTCAACATATACGAATGGAGTGCTGCAGTACCTGCATATACTGAGACACTTCACTAACATCCTTTCTTGGTGCCTCTGTCTCACTGAGAGCCTGATTCTTCTCATCTATAAATGTCTGAAGTTTTTCTGACAGACATTCAAATAACTCCACTTTAGTCTTCAACTCCTCCATTTTCAGAAGCTTCTCTTTGTGCTTGTTACTTGCTTGAGAAAACCGTCCTGCAAGTTCACTCATTTTAGCTTTCAGTGTGGATGCAGTGGATGGATCCGCTGTTTCTGTGAACTTCTTCACTTTTTCGTTCATAGTGTTTATACTGCTTTGGCGACCCATAATGTCTTGTTCTAGCATCTGAAACAAGCAAGAACTACCTTGTATTGCTTATAATTAAATTTTAAGAAGTGAAACTAGTCCACCATATGAAGCAACAAAACAGTACAGCTAGACCACCAGTATAGATCTATTTCAATTAAAACCCCCCTTATTTGGAGCTTCACTTCATGCAACTGTCCTCTGTTAAGTATTTTGAATCCATGAAAGGTGCCAAACTAAGATTTTAATTGTTTCTTGAATTCTGAATTATCAAACAAGTGTTTCTGCTTTCACAGAATGATACTTACAATGCTTTTACTAATAACATCCTGAATAGCAGCAGAATTCAAAGGCACTTGATCTTGTTCTTCAAGGCTCTTTTCAACTCCTTCCATCCAATCCATCATTTCATCCAAACCATCCTGCACGCTTAGGGATCGTGTCAGAGTTATCTGGAGCTTCTCATTCCTTTCATTCACAGACTTGGATAAATTGTCATATCTCTCTATAATATCATCTGATAAAGAGAAAATATACTTTAATTTCTTCCTTCAGCCAAAGGAGGCTTTTAACTCATTTTACCAGTTCTTATCAGGTGTGAGTCAAACATTGCCTACATCAGAATGAAGCAAAAACATCAGCTTTATTCAATAGAAACACACAAGCAAAGATCAGAATATTAAAATAAAGCCAAGAAGCCCAAAGGGCAAGGGAAATGAGAGACCAGCTTACAGCTGTACTCCTTAGCTTTTAGAAGCTGGTTACCAAGCAGCTCTAGCTTATGACAGCTGTTGACCGCTCCCAAGAAATTAAATAGCACAGTATTAAGACAGCTCTTCTACCATTATGTCTCTTATGTTATATTGTTAGAGCTGAAAGATTCTTCCAAATGGTTCTTCATTAGACCTTCAACACTTCTGGGATAAGCCTCTTAAAGTTAAAAGCTCCATGTACCTCCCATGGAGTTTCATCATTGTATCCAAAGAGGCGAGGCCCATAGTTGCTTTATTTTGTTGCTCTGCCAAGTTACTTATGGGATTCCATTAAAAGAGAGTTTTGTGATGCACACAGAGAGTCTTCAAATTTCAGACTGTGGTTAATATCATGCTGTGCTACATCTCACAAAATACAGGAAGAGTATTGGGTGTAGGTGGTAAGGTGGTGGTAGTGGTGAGGTTTTTGGCTTCTGTAAGAATAGGCCTGGGGCTACCCCATGGAAGACACAAATGGCTCCAGCTGATGCCCCATGGTACACAGTGAAGCTCCTCAGCCAAGCTGGTGGTGCCTTAGGAAAAATGTATTTGAAAAAGGGAAAATGCTGCCTGGGAGTAAGAAGTGAGGGAAAAGAAAGTGTGAATAACAGCCCTGCAGACATAAAGGTCAGACAAAAAAGAGGGGGAAGAGGTGGTCCAGGAAGCCTGTGGAGGACCATGCTGGAGCAGATAACCGAACTGCAGCACATGGAGGACCCCATGCTGAAGGAGGTGGATATTTCCTGAAGGAACTTCAGCCTGTAGAGAGCCTAGCAGAGCAAGATTATCTTGAAAAAATTCAGCCTGTGGAGAGGACTCACACTAGATCAGGGGAAAAGCGTGAGGACGAACAGTGGCAGACAGGAGCTGTTTATGGACTGACCATAACCACCCATTCCCTGATCACCTTGCCGTGTTTGGCAGGGAGGAGGTGCAAGTATTTGGGAAAGAGTGAGGTAGGTGGAAGGTGTTGCTTTAATTTGTCTTTGTTTCTCAGTATAAAATCTATTTCATTTGGCAATAAATGAAATCTAATTTTCCCCAAGTGATGTCTGTTTTGACCATGACTGTAATTGGTAAGCAATCTCCTGTCTTTATTTCAACACATGGGCTTTTCCACCTCATTTTCTATCACCATTGTGTTGGGCAAGGGGAGAGGGGGAGTGTTTGGGTGGGCATCTGGCATCCAATCAAGGTCAGCCCCACCACAGACAGTTTCTTGAAGTCTGAAGGAAATAATTCCTTGGCTAAGCAAGCTTCAAATACTTGCTTGGGAACAGATATCTGGAGTCATGTTCCTCAAAGCTGAATGTGCTCCTTCTTTCTGGAGAATTTTTGATCCTAAGCAAAACACTACCTCTGGTTTGCACACCATCTGTATACATGGGAATTAAAAATAATCCTGAATTCTAGGAAATTAAAGAGTCAAAAATAAGACAGCTTTTAAATGAAAAGCATAGGGATCAACATCAGAGGCAAACAAACAATGAAGTCGCTGTGTTGTAATAGCTTATAACCACACAAAGCATGGACTTGAACAGTGACACAGGAATGTGGAAACTGTATTTTTTTCTCTTCCAATACCTGCATGCAGAGCCAAGGGATAAAAAGAGATATTAAGAAAAGTAAATGTTTTACCTAGTGTTTTCTGAATTCCATCTTTGTCTGGTGTCAGCTCTACTCTTGTATCCAGCAACACTTCAGCAGCTTTTTTCAGCTTTTCTACAGCAATTTGATGATTAGACACTTGTCCCTGAAGAACCTGTAAAACTCCACAATTATCATTTATGGCTTTTAATACAGCAACAGTTACATACACAAGGCTTGAGATATGCCACACAACCTAAACTTAGCACTGGGAATAAACTAACTCATTTTGTGACCTCTTCTTAAGAAAATTCTTCACCTGTAGCTATGACTGCTGTTGACCATCTGGCCCCTGTTTTAGCTTATTCACCATTTTTATCTTCTGTTTTACAACAGTTCTCTCAATTGATTTCTTGCATGCAACTTCAAAACAGGTATTTTGATTAGTTATTTTTAAAGACCACTTGTACAGACTCCTATAGTATCCAGAAGAAAAAGAAACATATTTGTCAACTCAGTATCAGAGAATAATTCAGGATGAAAAAATATACAGTCAGCAGCAGCAGTTACACACTCACTATCAGATGTATAGACAAAGGACCAGGCTGATATCACAGCATAAACAGGAATAGCCAGAAACAAGTGGACAGCCTTCACAGTTTAGGAACCTCTTTGAGCTAGTGTTTTTTAAGTGTTTTTTCCTTGAGCTAGTGAATTTTGCCTAGGTTTGTCCATCTAACCAAGGAACACAGGTTTAGAGACTAGCCCTGCCAGAGTCAACAGAGAAAGACAGGAAGGCCAAACCACTTCTGAAAGTGGCTTTCTGTCTCCAGTGTATAGTCTTAAACTATTTCAGGCCCCCATGCTAGTGTATATGATGCATCTTTGTTTTGATTTACTTGAACATGCCCACAATAAAGGGACTTCTCATCTATTTTTTGATACACACTAATTCAATGAACATCGGACTGAAAAGGTAATCCTATCTGCCCAGCCAGGACAAAGAAGTCATGTCAGTACACTTAACACTGGTTTCCAGAGCACAACAGTATGCCAGAACATAGCATGTCTTGCTGACCCACTTGCCACAATAAAATTCAGATAGACCTGAAGAGGAATTTTCCTTACACTAGAGAAATATACTGTACCTCTGCGGGGGGGTGGTGGGTGGAACAGGGGAAAAAAAAATAAAGGAAAAAAAATAAAGGAAAAAAATATGTAACAGAAAACGTTGTTTGCTGACAGAAAGCAAGGAAGCTGATGCCAGAAAACACTGAATAATAATCTGAAGGACAATTAATCCCCATAAAAAGATTATACCCCACCATGCTGCCAAGGTCTGTGTCTAGCTGGATTATCAGCTGCATGTGTTGGCTACAGGGGACAGCTTTAACTTGCAACACCTGATTTCTTCAAAAATACTCTTTGTTTTGCTTTCCATTAATTGTCTTTCTTTCTTCAGCCTCCTGTTTTTTCTCTTCCTTTGAATCTTCTGACACATTGTACCCTCTCCTTTCTTCACGGCTCATATTCAATGAGTGCTCTTTTGTGTGGCAAGTAATCCATGCAGGCGTTTCATAAAAGAACCCAAGTACTCACTCCTTTTGTATTACTTGCATGAAAATTGGGATTATAGAGGATCTAATTCGTTTTGGCATAAGGAACAAAAAGTTTAAATGAGGCTTCAAATTGTAATTAGTGTCATTCCTACTTTTCTAGAGCTTGGAAGCACAAACACACCTAAATTATTCCACTGTTAGTAGTTCAGTTTACACTTTTAATTTTGTTGTTTTACAACATCAGTGTGATTTATCTCCTCTGATGTGTAATGCACCAAACCGTTGGGCAATTCCAGTGGCAGATTTAAATGATAAAAGGTAACTACTGCTCAGGCTGATGTAAGGGAAGTGGTTAAAGCACATACTTGCCAAGAGCCACTGACTATCATTTCTCAATAGTAAACATATCAGACCTGCACTGATACTTCACAGAGCACAGATAAAACAGGGAGGAAATGTCTGATAAAAGCCGTGCTCAATGAAAAGTAAATAATTTTTCATTTTAATTACAGTACGGATGATGGATTGTGTTTAGGAAAATATAAGAGTCCGTTCAAAGATGACATACTGTATGAAACTTTATATAACTCATCTTATTCTTGGGTTCCTAAAGCCTTCTGTAAACCTACATTTTATGCAACTAACCAGAGATTTACCTTCACAAGCTCCATCAGTAACCTGTCTTGCCTCTGCTAGGACCTACGTGAAATTGTGACTTACTCCCTCAGTGGAAAAAAAAACCAACCAAAACACAACCCAACCCAAATCTACTCTTTTTCTGTGCAGTACAAATTTGATTATAGTCACTCTCTGCAGGGCATTTAGTACTAGATACAACTGAAGTAGGCAGAGTAGTCCCATCACACTGCTTATCCAGTATGATCCCTTTCATAATGCAGTAACACACAAATGTGAAAGAAAAAAAAAAGTTATGGACAACAAACATGAAATATTCTTCTCTATCAGGATCTCAGTCCCAAGCCCTACTCTGATAGCAAGCTGTAATCACTAAATTCTTTCTTAGTTCAAAAACTTTCCAGATTTCACCCTAAGTGAAATGAAACACATCTTGCTTTCACCACTGTTAATGGCAGCTTGGTTCTTTTTTCATCCTAATGCTTTTCAGGTAACACTCCAGACAGCTGAATTTCAGAGCTATAAAAGTTCCATGTCCACGTGCAAGGCAAGAATTTGGCCTGCAGCCACTTGGATTACGCTGAATTATCCTGCTTTTCAGACAGAAAGCAGTTCCTTTTAGAACTAAAATACTTAGGCTTTTTAAAGCTTTTCACCTTGGTTTCTTCTAGTTGTCTTTGGAGATTTTGGGGATCCACTGCAATTGGCTCTGATAGTTGTTTGTTCACAGCTATTTCAGAGGCCTGGAGACCTGACAAGAGTCCAGATGAGGCATCTTCATAATGTTGGTATTTATCCACTAGGTCTTTAAGGTTATTTCCAAGGATGCTACACTAAAAAAGTAGAAAACAAACAAGCAGATACTCAGGCATTAAACTGTGCTGCATTTCATACCAACCTCAAGGTCATATCCTCCTTCCTGAAACACTACATGATTTTTTCCTGTCATCATTCCACTGTCTAAGTGATTTCTGAAATAAGGCACATCAGCTGGACAGGCTAGACAGTTCTTCCCAGTCTGTGCTCTTCAAGCATGATTTCAGATTAATTCCCTGATGCTGGTGGGAACCTGGAATCGAATCCATTGTACCAGAATGGGAAAAACTTTAGGAATACTTTTTGATCTATCAGCATAAAGATTCTTTAGCAGCATTCTAACGTCAAAAATGCAGCCTGGGGAAGCTGTACTTTTTTAAAAGGTCAGAATATATGTGTATGCTCATTAAAATACAGACAGCAGAGCACTGCTTTCACAAATACCTCATCTGCATAGTGAATCTAAAGTGATACGGCTCAGTACTGTACATATGCTTTGTTTTGGTCACTCAATGCCATCTGACCAAGTTCCTATTAGTCCTATATGCTAGTGTGCCCTAAAATGTATACAGTGCATCATCATGTAAAAAGGTCAGTGTCACTCTTTCAGCCTTTCTAGAGAGAGTTTCACGTGCAAAATCTGATTGTATCAAGCCACAATGTTTATAAAAAGTTACTTTAAATATTTATATTCTGAGCCTTCCATACACTGTATATTGATATTTACGTGTGGTACTTTGTCTCCATCTGGTGGGCAAACATAGAATGGACTGATTTACATAACCAGTTAACTAAGAACTAACTTCAAGATTGCTTCAGCATATAAGCCTATAAAGTCATGTGCATGTGTACAAATACATACATAAAATAAAGAAAAATATTTATTAAAAGCAAGAAGCTTTTGTAAAAGGCACAATGTTACTACAAACCTATTTACAACTTGGAAGATCCCACAAATCATGGAAGATCTCACTTTTTAAAATCTGTCTTTCAAGACTTGATTTAATAAGAAAAGTCTAGGTTGCTCAGCATATGTATGGTCAAATATTTACAGCATGCCTATTATGCCTGTGCTAAATGTATACATGGAAAGGATAGAATCTGGCAAGTCGACAAATCTGAGACCACAAATCAAGTTGCTGGCACAGGATTTTATGTGCATAAAAGTAACATCTCTGAAAATTTTGCTATGAATTCTTTACATTCACATTCAAACTAATCAGCTAAATCAACTAGAGGAAATATAACGTGTTAATACAAGTTTTTAGCTTCATTGTTCACATTAATTAAGTCAGAAAATGAAAATAAGCTTCTGTAAATGGAGATCCTTCTTCATAAACTGAGCAAAAAGTGTTTACACTGTTTGTAATCAAGCGATCAAACCCATGTCTTTACAGAATTTACATTTCTGAGCAAGAAAACATTAAAGAGATGAAAATTCCCAGACAAAGATGGCAACGGCTGCAGACCAACACTGTTTCAGTGGACAATGAAGCTCTATTAAGGAGTCTGAACCTACAACCTTAGAAAGTCATGAAATGTCATAGTCTAAAGTTACTGACAGCAACTCTCTTAAATGGTTCAATTAATAATTATCTCAAAAGTTTACAGTTCCAGAAAATTATCAATATTGAAGAACACTTTGCTGTTTTTTTGAAAACAGCTGGAAAGTTGGCACGTGAGATCAGTTGGTGATGTTTATCTAGTTTATCTAGTTCTGCCAGACAGATTCCATATGTGAACCTGGCACAGAGAGGTGGATTATCTTCCCTCCCTAGAGTACATGAAGGATTTTGCACTGCTAGTTTCCCAGTAGTTAGACTAATCTCAGATTGTTAAGGATAAAATGTTTTATTTGGCAGAGAAGTGGAAAAGAATTGCTATCCTCAAATTACTACATTCTTGCCTGCCTAGTGCTGACAACAAACGTCACATTGGGACAAACTATTTCAGGGCAGAAATCAAACTGAAATTTGTTAATGTTTAAATGTTAAATGTTAATGTTTAAATGTTAAATAAGCAGTTGTGGGAAATAACACGAGGAACAAAAAGAAATATTATCCATCTAAAAGTGTTGTAAATTATTTTCACCTCAAAATGTTACTCAGACATTTTGTACCGTCGTAAACGCAACAAATTTGTTTAAGGCTGGAAAGAATAATGAAGAAATCTGGATTTCTCCCTTACAACCGAAGTTAGAAAATGTACTCCATTCAAGCCTTACCAGTAGTCTGACCCTCGACTGAAGTAGATATCCTAGAAAAGCATCTAGTTCTGTTACCTAACTTTAAGAAACAAATAATTTTCAACTTCCCACAGCATTGTTTTGTCAGCTGACCACCTTTAATGAAAACTGCCAAATCAATTATAGTAGTCTTTCCAACTCAGTATAAATAAAACTTACCTTAGCATAGAGAGATTTGAAACGATCTGAAGCATTGTCCAGTTTATTTTGCACTTCACTGTATGTAGCTGAAGTATCAATACCATCCTTGTCAACCTTCACACCATCTCTTTTGCTACATGATCTTGCAGCATCTAAAACTCTTTGTCCAGAAATT
This sequence comes from Chloroceryle amazona, assembly GCA_027560015.1. Lineage (NCBI taxonomy): Eukaryota > Metazoa > Chordata > Aves > Coraciiformes > Cerylidae > Chloroceryle > Chloroceryle amazona. The sequence goes on along the minus strand of JANHFX010001487.1, from coordinate 133,414 downwards.
GTAATATACCGTAAATCACCTTTGTGAGATATAACATCTTCAGAAAAACTCTTCTGCCTTTTCAGTTTGATCATAATACCACTGAAGTCAGAAGCACCTGCCTCCAAATTGTCAAGTTCCTGTTCTGCCTGCTGCAACCAGGTTTCAAATTCACTGTAGTCTGCATCAAATTTTTCAAGCTCTTCTCTTAGAGAATGAGTTAATTTCATTTTCCGTTCTGACTCAGCTAAAGCAGTCTCATACTGAGCCTTCAGTTCCTTCATGTTCCTTTGCATCTTGTCTTTTTCTTCAGGGGAAAGGTAGTGCCCTTGTTTCTCAAGCAGAGCCTGAGCAGACTGAGTTGCTATTATGACAGCCTGCTGCTGGGAAATAATTTTCTCATGTTGAGCCTGCAAGAACAAGAAGAATAAATTATGACCAACACCTTCTCAGATGGTTCCTTAGAAATGATGAGTAAAATAAAGTCCATCAAAATGATAAAAAGATTTTCTAATTTTCACATTTTTTCTTTGAAAGCATCTGGTGAATAATGTAAGTGAAAGCATGACTCTTGGTAAACACATTTCTGTGCAGTTTCAGAATTTTACAAAACATCCAATGGTGATTTTAGCCAGATACACAGGCCCTGACCAAATGGGAATCTTCAAATACCACTGGAACTTGGAAATACTAGAATATGTATATATCACACACTTTCCCCTATATTTCTAAAAGACAACTCTGTATACTAAAACTAGACATTATCCAACTCTTTAATTTTTTTTTTCTAATAAAGATTATTTGCTTATTACTTAACATTTCAGGTAGCATGCTTAGTGTAATCAGAATTTTCCTAATTCCCTTTCTCAACATAGGTTTAATCAGCTAAAGCATTTAGAGATAGTCAACTTTCCTATCAAAACTTTTCCATTTTCTGATACCAATTTTGTAGCTACCGTTTCAGACAAACAGAACAAAAGGAGTGAAAGCATCAAACATTAAAATGAATACAGATACTTCCTTCTTATATTGAATGAACAGACATTATTATCCTTGGTTTTAATTTAATTTTTCAATTTCAAAAACAATGATTCTTAACAAATATACTTGGTCATAAAACAGGCCCTTTTGACATTAAAAATTGAGACAAATTCTATGCATGTAAATTGTTTCAATCACATAAAAATAAATAGTTAAGCCACAGGAACTAGAACTGTATGCCAAACAAAACATATTTCAAATATATTTTTTTTTAATCTCCATTCTTGAAGGTCAGGTACTCCCATGTAAAATAGCTAAGCAAAATAGACTGGTATTCTTTTGTTTCTGTGAGTACAGTGGGGAATTATCCTCTAGGCATCTGGTGCAGAAAAGAACTGTCAAAAAAAGTGGAAGCAATAACATTATGTACATGAAACCAAATTATCTTATTTTCTTAAGTTGGCTTTATTGTTTGCTTTGTGTTTCTTTTTTATTTCTTCAACAAAAGCCATAAAACTGAGCTCTTTTTGCTTTAAATGCTTCCAACTATCTTACCCAGAAAATCTCTTTTAAAACGCTGCGCTGTGGTTTTAGGTAACTCATCCTTGTTATAGAGAATATAACTATACAATGCATTAAAGTTATAGAAAATGAAGACTGTATTTTCAGCAAACTATTATTTGCAGCTATTGGCAATCAGTGTTCACAGGGGATTGCAGGGGGTTGAGTCATTTGCCTATTACAAAGATATTTTTTTTTAAAGTCACATAAAGGGTATGAATTTATGTTGCTGCTTTTTGCATTTTATATACCTGCATTAATTTCTCACTAAAAAAATAAAAATAAGACTCATCATCACAAATCTTATCATTCACATTGCAGAATATGTCCTTTTTCTTATTGTGCAGGGAACAACCACAGTAAGAGCAAAACAAGTAACAAATTTGCAATACATCCTGCAACTGTGCATCTCTGACTTCGTAGTGCCTGTTCCAAAGTGTGACAGAAAGGATGAGATTGAACTCACCCATGTTGAATAAGGACTGACATGCTTAGCACCTAAATGTTGAATAAACACAGTAAAGATACCTTGACTTTCTGATACTGCTGGTTCAGATTATCATCTGTTCTTTTTGCTAGTCCATCCACCTGATTTTCAAAGCCTTGCTGAATTTCCAGCAGATTACCATTGACATCATCCTCCTCTTCTTCCAAAGCCTTCTCATCTCCCTCTTCAAAGTGTGTTCCGTTCTGTTCTAGTGCCTGCTTAAATTTCCGGCCGTGCTCCGCTTCTTTATCCACATTTGATAACCAATCCAAGAGATTTTCTATTGTATTTTTACTTTCTTCCAGCTGTTCTATGGCTGCGACCTACATTGAAATTTCAGTTTCAGTTTAGAAATCTTTGGGCACTACAAAATAACATATGCAAACAGATAATTTAAAATATATTAATGTTAAACAAAATTCTGCTTGACAATTATCTTGACAGGTTTTTTTTTTTTTTGGAAAATATATCAGCTAACAGTTTATTAGTTACCCAAATAAAATGTGATTTTAATCTCTCTGGAGCATCACACGGAATCACAGAATGTTAGGGGTTGGAAGGGACCTTGAAAGATTATCTAGTCCAACCCCCCTGCCAGAGCAGGATCACCTACAGCAGGTCACACAGGAACGTGTCCAGGTGAATTTTGAAAGTCTCCAGAGAAGGAGATTCCACAGCCTCCCTGGGAAGCCTGTTCCAGTGCTCTGTCACCCTCACCATGAAGAAGTTTAGGAAACATTAATGAGGTCACCCCTCAGTCTCCTCTTCTCCAAACTAAAGAGACCCAGCTCCCTCAGCCTTTCTTTTTAAGGGAGATGTTCCACTCCCTTAATCATCTTTGTGGCTCTGCACTGGACTCTTTCAAGCAGTTCCCTGTCCTTGACCTGAGGGGCCCGAACTGGACACAATATTCCAGATGCAGCTTCACCAGGGCAGAGTAGAGGGGGAGAAGGACCTCCCTCTTGACCTACTAACCACCCCCCTTCTAATACACCACAGGATGTCATTGGCCTTCCTGGCCACAAGGGCACATTGCTGGCTCGTGATCATCCTGCTGTCCACCAGGACCCCCAGGTCCCTTTCCCTTACGCTGCTTTCCAATAGGTCAGCCCTCAACCTATACTGGTACCTGGCGTTGTTCTTACCCAGATGCAAGACTCTACACTTCCCCTTGTTATAGTTCATTGAGTTTCTCCCCGACCAACTCTCCAGCCTGTCCAGGTGTCTCTGGATGACAGCACAGTCTTCTGGTGTGTCATCCAATCCCCCCAGTTTTGTGTTGACAGCAAACGGGCTGACAGTGCACTCAGTTCAGATTGTTGATGAATATATTGAATAGTACTGGTCCCAGTATTGACCCTTGAGGGACTCCCCTAGATACAGCCCTCCAACTAGACTCATCTCACTACCCAATCATCCAGACCACACTTCAAGAATATCTTGCAATACTAATCCCCTAACACATGAAGAGATTGAATAAGTGTATGAAATGGTTAAGTAAAAACCTTTTCTGTTTCCTGCTTAATTGCTGTTGTCATAGCTTTATCCAGTTCTTTTTTGGACTCTTCTGCCTTCTGGCTAAGGAGCAAACACTTTGTCTTAGCTTCATTTAGTTTCTGTTCAAGAATAGTCTTGTCTTCTTGTGACAACTTTTCTCCATTCTCTTTCAAGAAGCTTTCAGTATTTTTCACAATCTCTGCCAGTCTCTGGGCACTCATTCTCATGTCTTTCTGTATCTCCTTTTGAGAAAAAAGAAAGCAAAGAGGAGTAAGTCAATTATTCTCCAGACCTTTCTGATTAACTTTACTGGAACTACCTGTCTTCTAAGAGTAAACATCACACTGGTCCTTTCTAAGCTGGGAGAACAAATAATACTAAATTGCAAATAGGATTATTAAAAAAATAAATTCAACAACTGACAGTGTTGTTTCAGCTCACTCTGTTGTTTGTTTTTTTGACATGGCAAGTCTGTTGGCTTCCACTCTGATTCAGACTGAGGCCATTTTTTCTTTGTTTAGCAGCTCAAATACTGTATTTCTATGTACACAGAAGGAAATAATTGTGGTTTTTTTTAGATATCAAGAGATAAAAGTAAATCTGCTACACGGTAGTTAGTAAGGTGAGCCTCCCGACTAATTCCATTCTGTTAATATCCTAAAAGAAAGCCATGGAAAATAATAGGACTGCATAAAAGTCATATACTTGTAGTCATCTTCCCCAGGTGGAAATTCTCTGACCTGATCTATAAAAGACCTTCTTTAAGTCCTCATTCCCCCCCAGAGTTACTCTTCTACAATAGTGTCTACAAGAAATAAGACAGCAAATAACCACTAAACTAGGCAGTCACAAACAGCTGATGGAATAAAATGAAGCTCAGACTGTATCAGTTCTTCACCCTCATGGGTACCCCATTTAGGCCATAAATTCCCAAGACAGGTAAGTGATATTAGGAGGTACACCAGGGGTGTCTGGTATCTTTCCACTGACTGTAAGAAGAACTTTGACAAACTGGATGCATTGCTTTGGCGATAAATTGAGCAAGGTAGGATGAAAAAGGAAATTGTCACCTTTATAGATTACTAAAATTTGGAGTTCTACGGTAAACTGCTACCAAGCCCTTTAGTCCTTTTGCTACCATAAACTCAACTAGTATTAATCAGGAGAGAGTACAAGTTTACAGATGACAGGATACAGCTAAAATGCAAGGTCTCAAGAGAAAAGCAAGCAAACTGAAAGGGCTCTGTTACACAAGGACACAAAAAAGATTGCAAGTACTAGAGAAAACAGAATTCAAACCAAAACAAGAGTGAGGCAATGGAAAGCCTCAGGCAAGAGAAAGCCTTCCAGCAAAGTTCTTCAAAATACTGTGCACAGGAATAAGCACTCCCTGATAGCCATTAAAAGCTGGTCAGATTATTTTAGCATAATAAAATCATGCTTGTTTATCACATTTGATAGGAACAATCTGAAGTTTATATATAACAAATTTCATTGCCTGCTCCAAAAGTGCTTCTTTAAAAGCCTAGTACTCCCTATTCTAGCTTCTCCTATTTTGATAGCTTCTTTTCTCTCACTGGCACATACTGAACTGTATTGATATGCAGCAGTTTAAATGCACACCATTAAGCCTTTACTTTTTGGTAGGTCAAACAAATCTATTTTACTCTCCTCTCACATGACAAGTCTTGTTATTAAACAAAAGAGTCTAGTCACTCTTCTCTGCACTCAGTCTTCTCTGACTTATCTGACTAGAATCATGCGTACCTCCTGTTTGGTCTGGTATTGTTCTAGCTCAGCCTTGCTGTCTCCAATAACAAGGGACTCTTGCTGTCCAATGAGTCGATTTTCAGTCTGTGTAAGCAAATCACAGATTTCCTGAAGCTTCTCTTCGCATTCCTGCTGCCGTTCAGCCACATCCTATATTAAAGCCAAGTACAATCGAATAATAAACGCAAACCATCCTCACTTCAGGGACTAACAGACATTCTAATAGCATTTACCTTTGAACATCAACACTGCAAAACAATCATTTAAGAAGTATGCTGTAAACATGATAGCAGTGGTACAAAGAACAAGATGAACATATAAAAGTAATGGATAAACCTCAAATAAGTTGTAAGTAAGAGACCATGTTTGATGGAATTGCCCAATAGAAGTCTGGCCATGCACATATGTGAATGATGAAATCTCCAAACGAGAGGAATGAAAATCCAGTCTCTTAGTGGCTTGAAACCTGTGACAAACACTATTAATTCTGAAAAAAAGGATATCAAAACAGAGGTTAGTTGTGACTGTGAGTTAGCTCTTGTTGGTATGCATAATATGTTACCCGAATAGAAAATGCTGACGTTTTAAGCAGTAGAAAAGAACAAAACATGCAAGCTCATTATTGTTACTAAGTCTTAGGAAAATTATCTGTGACTTTACTCAATTTTGTTTCCTTCACAAAATATGCTGGAAACAAATGTTCTTAGAATGGCAAAATAATACAAAGTTCCATAATTCTAAACCACGCTTCACTATGCATAAACTGAGGGCTGAGGTAGGGATTCTGAGTCTTAACAGTGCTTTTGTGAGATGAGGAGATGAAGTTACACTGCAGTTACAATCAGCAGCCATTGATTCTACAAAGGCTGGTTACATTTGCAGCCATGCCAGCTGAAGAGGTAACTGTTCCAACTTGACATATTTTTCTCAGTGTCCATACCTAGAATTGCAAAGATTTATTTGATTTACTGCTGTATTAATCCCTCTAACCTGCCTCAGTCAAAACAAGCTATGGTAGCAAGCACTTAAACAAATCTGGTCCTTTGACTATAAAGACCTGGAAAGATCACGTGAACAGATGACATGGCAAATTAAAGGAAAAGAAAATCTTCAGCAGGACAGAAGAGATGAGCAATAGTAAATTCACTGATCAATATAGCTGCAGCCAGAAGAGTCTGCTGCTTGCTTTAATTGCTGATGTAACTACTAAACACCTCTGAGAAACGTGAAGCAAACCTCTCCCATTCCTAGAAAGAGCAGACCTGGTCACCTCAGGCTGTACTGATCCTAATGCCCAGAATTGTGTCTGTCCATAATCTAATGTGCTATTTTTGTGACTGCACTAAATGGAGACAAAAATGAAAGTTCACCAAACTTGATCAATACGATCTTTGTAGAACTAGGAATGTAGCTGTAGTAAAAACTGAGAAGATAGGAATGCACTTAATACTGCATGCTGGTAGTAAAATTCCTTATCCATAGCACACATTCACACAGAAAGGCAAACCTTCTGATCACCCAGCTCTTGTGCTGCCTGTAACCGAGTCTCTAAACTTTCCGCTTGAGATGTTATTGCTTCCTGTACTTCCTGAAAAGATTTCTGTGTGGCATTTAAGAGCCTCAGCAGCTGTTTGCTCTGATTAGGAGAAAGATCTTGAGCATGTTCAGAAATGAAGAACTGAACATCAAACGCAGTGGATTCCAGTTGCACTTTTTTACAGCTGAGCTCTGCAGCGCCGTTCTGTAAATGAAGAGAATAAAATGACTAGCAATAAAGTCACATTCAGTACAAATAAAACACAAGTGTCACTACCCTCTTTTCTTAGATCTTGTTCCAAAATGTTTTTGGGACAGTTCAACCCTCGTAAATTGAAACTCTGTGTCAGAATCATTCTGACATATTCAGATATGGCATTTGAATTTGTGCATGCTTTGCTTCTAGGATAGTCCATGTCCTTGACCTTGAGTGTCTCTGGTTCTTTGGTCTCCCATGGATATCTGAAAAACAGATGACCTTCAGCTCTGGAAGATGTATGACAGATTAGGTTTAACGTGTCTAGGTTCCAGGTCTGGAGACACAGAAATGTTAAAATATTCCCTTGAAAGTACTCCCGCTCTTAACTCCACAGAGAGAAGCTCCATTCCCAGCAATGTGGCAAATCCTGCCCCTTGCTGTGCACTGTGCAGCCCCTCTGTCATTACCATGCATACTGGAACATTGTTGAAGCGCAGCAAAACAGAAGTCATTTTTGTCTTTCGTATATACAGAGCTGTATGACCTTTACTAAAAGATTTATTTTTCATGAATCATTTCATAGAGCATGTAATGAAGAGGCTTTTTATCCTTCCCCATTTTCTGTTTTAACAGAATAGATCCGGTAGGTGATTGAACTTCAGCAAAGATTCTGACCATTATTTATAAAGATCCAATTTTAATCACTGAAATATCAGTATTATATTCAGAAGAAAAAGCAAATCAATAAGATATTATTACTGGATTATCAAGTAATTAGTTCCAGCAATCTGTTTAAGTGATAGAGGTTAATGATCAGGTACACCAAACCTAGCTGGTAATTCGTAAGTAGCAGCAACATTTGTCAGAAGTAGCAACACACACCATAAAGCTTACTTTAAATAGCTGTAAACTTTTCTTCATCTCTTCTATATCATTAGTATTCACTGCGAAGTCATTCATGACTTTACTGTCCTCTGTGATCCAGTCTGAAAATCTCTGCAGTTTGCTTAAAAGTTGCTGGTGTGATACCGCAAGCTTAGACTAGAAAGGGAAGTTGTATATTTATTTATGCCCCTGGAGTCTAGTCACATTTTCTGTTATATGAAACAGTATCGTACATGTATTTTTATATTAAGATAAAATAAAATAAAGCAAAACCAAATTTCTTCTTTTTAGCCAAATTACCTTGAAGAAAATAAAGGTTAAAAAGTACACTGATAAAAACATACCATTTCTGAGTCAACAGCACAAACTATTTGCTTTGCTCGTTTTGAAGATGTATCACAGACCACCACAAATGCTTCCTGCAAATCATCATAGCTTATCTTTAGCTCTTTAAGTTTCTCTTCAGGAATATCCTTCTGACAAAACTTTAAAAACTCTTCTGTCAACCACATGTCCTTTTTTAGGATAATTGCAAACGTAGCCAGTCCTGATTCAAATGACTACAAAGAGAATATATTTATAATGCTTTAAGTTAGTAAGCAAGAAATTTTTTAATAAAACATTTAAATCTGAATTACTTTATTTTTTTTTTATCTTTAGGGCTTTCCTAACACCCATCACTGAGATACAAGCATAAGGAACACTTTACTTACCTCTAGTTGTTCCAGTTCATCCTTTAGTATTTCCAGGTTGTTACTAATAGGCTGCTGGTTATCTAGGTGGCTTTTCATATCTTGGAGCACTCTCAAATGTCCTCGCATTTTCTCTGTTAACTTTAAACACTGCTGCATTCCACTGACCTGAAAATTAGTTTTAACAATAAGAAAAGGTTTTCCAAACTAACAGAATTGAAAATAAGTACTAAAAGTCCTTGTTTAAATTATAATTTTTAGTTTATCATTTAATTTTTCAACCATTTTTCCAGTTTAATTATTCTCTCCAGCACTTGGAAGGACTCATGCAATTCCTTTAATGCAGGACATGCGGCACGTACCAGCTGTTGTTACTTACTATGCTAGTGGAGGTGTCTTCCAGGACTGCTTTTGCTTTGAAAACAGTCTCGGTAAAACCTTTGGACGGGCTGTCTGTCTTCCCAGGCTCCTGGTCATTTCTCCAAACAACAGCTGTGTCATCTGCCAGTGTTTCCTCTTTAGTAATTTCTGATCCAAACTCCGATTGTTCTGTTGAGAAGAGAGTACAAAGCCCACCGCCTTTGCCTTTACCCTCATGTTCTGTGGTGATACCAGCAATGTGTGAGTTCGTAAGCAAACCACTTATAAGCTCCTCTAACTTGTTTGAACTTTCATCTCCAGATAAGATTTGGAAAATCTCCAGAAGTTCAGAATTACTAAGTTTTGGTACAGGAGCTTGCACATCTGTTTCACTCTTCCTTTCATTTGGATCAACCGCCATTTGCCTGCAGGATTCCTGCTGCAGAATATCACGAAGAAGATCAGGACTTCTGCCATCAGGCCAAAGCAATGAAAGAGCATCACTGTCCTTTGGTTCTGCACACGGTGTGGTAAACATTAGTGCAGTTCTAACAGCATTGTTTATTTGCTCGAGATTTGACCCACTGGATGTGTCACTCCCAAGCTGAGTGCTTCTAACCATTCTAAGTAAATTTTGCATTAAAGTTTTGGTATCAGAGTAACTTAAGGGTTCGCCCTCCTGCTTGCAGTAAACATGTCCCATTTTCAATTTCCTTTGTAATATATTCTTTAAGTCTTCTATTTCTGTGTCGGACATTTCTGGGGCTTGTGAAATACTTTCCTTTACTTGAAAATCTTTGCAGGGTCCCATTTCCTTTTGCAATGACTCCACAGACATTTGGTTTTTGAAACCATTTCCATGGGAAGAAGTCTCAGTGGCCATTAAATTTTCTTCTTTTGTGTTTTTCAGCATCTCATGTTCTCTCCGGGCACCATAATTCAAGTCATCCCCTGTGCTGCTCCGAACTGCAGAAGAATCATCAGTGGTATGGGTAGGACTCCCAGAAGGTAGCATTTCACTCCCATCCCCTGATACTTCAGTATCCCCAATACTTCCTAAAGCACCTGCTTTTACTGGGGAAAAATGACTATCACTGCTGCTCATGTTTTCTGAAAGGTCTTTAAGAACACTGTCAATATTTTGACACAGCGCTCTCTCTGTTTCTTCGGTTGTTCTCATTTCCTTTGGTTTCAATGTATCAGCTGGGGCAAAAGAGTAAGTGTTAAGATCACTTGAATGTCTTTCTTCCCTATTTAGCAGAAAATCCTTTTCATTTTGTATATCCTTTTTCCCTTTTTCCCTGTCCTCAAAGCAACAAGATTCAGTTTGATCCAGTTCTGAATGGCTGCCTTCTTTTATGTCTGTTATATATTGTTTTAAAGAAGTAGAAGTGTTAAAATCTCTCTTAAATTCATACGATTTCACACCACCTCTAACGTCCAATGAAGCCTGATCAACATTTACTTTTTCTTTACTTGAAACAAAAGTTTCTCTATCAGCTTTAATCACTGATGCATCAAATATTTCCCCAAGACTTTCCATCTGAATGGGACTTTTACTTAGCCCAATGATATCACATTCGTCCATATTTATTCTATTTTTATTTTCTGTAAGAATTTCAAAACCTCTTCTTAGTTGCCTGTGCGTCCAAACGGTGACTGGATGTACTTGGCTGCTAAGTGAAATATCACCATCACTCACATAACACATATCCATAAGAAATTTATTATCAATTTGGGATGAACTCTCCTTTAGCTGTTCAAAACCAGGCATATCATTAAATAATTTCTCCTTTGCAAATAATACTTCTCTTTGTTGTTGCCCATGATTTGAATGTAACATTGAGTTAGGACTATTGTTTGTATTCACACTATCAATAAAACATTTTGAGAGAAGGAAATTTCTCTGAGTACTTTCATCATCAGTAGCTTGCTCTGTAATTAGGAAGGATGTAACACTAGCATCAGATGTCACAGTATCACCAAGAAGCTGAGAACTTGGAAACTGTGCTTTGTTATTTTCTTTACTCTTACAGGACACCCATTTAGTGTCAAAGGTATTGTCAACCTGAATAGGCCCAGCAGTATCTTGTGACATGTGTTTATTTTTGACACAAATACCATATTCACCTTCTGTTTCCTGCTGTCTGTCATCTTCATTTGTACATGCAAGACCAACACGTTTTTCCTCAGAAACATCTGATGCAGATTCACATTTTCCTAAGGACAGATTTCCATTTTCATGGTTAGACTGGAAATGTAAAGTATATCCTATCTTGTGGCCTAAACAATAGGAACAGTCAGCAATATTCTCATTATTTTCATCACTATTTTCTCTGTCTCCCAAGGAAATTAACAGCTGGTCACCTTTGTTTATACACTGATGATGTGAAGAAAAAATATCCATTCCTTCACCACTGTCAGAATCAGGGTCAGAGTCATAATAACTACCATAATCTTCCTCATAATCTTCTTCCTCCTGTGTACCTTCAGATTCATCCTCATAGGAGTCACTTTCTGCTTTCATTTCTTCTTCCTCACTTCTGCCTTGTACTTCTGCTTTATACATCCGTAAAGAACTAAGGCCTCCCTCCTTTATTCCATCACTGTCCAGAATAACTGCTAATTTTTGCTCCTTTTCTCCAAAGCTCCCTGTTCTTTCCCTTTCCTCCTCAGGGACTTTTTCTGTACTTTCAGCACTTCCAAAAACAATACTTATGTTCTCAGGTAGCCCTGACAGGTTTACATGGATGCTCTCTCCAGCATTATTTGCAAGTTCTTGAAAAGAGCTGCTCTCTTGTCTCAGGGTTATTAGATCATCTCTCTTCTCTAGAAAACCTAATGGAATTGATGTTCCAGACAATTCTGGCTTTAGTGTATCATCATCCCTCAACTGCAAGGCATCAAAACCATCATCACCTTGAGGAGTGCCATAGGAATTATCTTCATCAATTTGTGAAGTATCAGAGACATCACTGTCATCAACATCTGTCTGAGGTGTTTCATAGGCATCATCATCATCAGACTGAGAGCTGTCACCTTCAGAGGCTACCTCACCACATTCATGCTGCAAGAAGTTACTTTCAAACTGTGGGATGCTGTCACTTCCTCCTACTGATGAGTCAGAACTACTATCACATGGCAGTAATTTGTCAAATGTAAGATTGTTTTCTTGTACTGCTAGGCTTTGTGCTGTGCTGTTAATGTCCCCCCCAGGTGGTCCATCATAAATAACAGTATTACCATCCAATGAAGGTCTGCAGTGCATGTCTCCACTGCCTTGTAGACACAGCTTACTCCACCAGTCGGTACAATCCTCTGAGGATGGCCTGCCACATACAGGTACATTGGTGTAGTCCTGTAGAGGTTGCTCACCATATTTGTTATCTTCAAACTGTAGTGTGTCACTGCATTCACTAACCAATTCAACTGGAAGTCTGTATGCAGTATCTGCAATTATGGCTGAACCAGAACTTCTGTGGAAATGTTTTTTCTGGTTATTATCCAATACCACACTGCTATTGTCAGTTTGCAGTATGTGAGGCACGTATTTTGTGCACCTTTCCAGCTCCTTCCAGGTTTCATTATCTGTCAAATCTTTCACACTCAAGAAATTTTGTACAGTTTTATCATTCCTGTTTTCATTACCCAGACTGTCTGCCATATAAATCACTTCTTTCTCCATTTCTGAAATAAAGTTTGGATTTGAATCATTTGGAAGATATCCTTTAATGTTTTCTGAACTTGCCTTCTGACAGTTATGCTTACACAGTTCTGTCCACTCCAAAACCTCTGGAAGACCTCCGAGTGCATTTCTGTTCATGGAATCTTGTGTGCTACTTACTACATTTCTAAGATCTGTAGGGTTAGTTAACAACACCTCCTGTGTATATTCTGATTGCTCAGTATCAATAGCACTGCAAACACCTCGTCTACACACATGGAGATCTTCTCCCTGTAAAGATATGTGATTCCCAAAATCTTCAAACTGATTTAATTTCCTGTTATTAGAAGTATTCTCATCACCTGAAAAATCATCCTGAACACTGCCTGGGACACTATTAAAGTGGACACTGCCAGTCAACCTTAGGTTAATTCCTTTTGGGCTTAGGTATTTGTTATCAAACTCCTTTTCTGACACATCAGCACTGTCACCAGCATCATCACCATCCAGCAACATATTGATGGCTTCTTGCAATTGCCCATCATATAATAAAAGTCTTCTTCCAGTGTTTGCATCCATATAACTATTTACCATCAGATAAGATATGAATAATTTCTTAGCTTGATCTAAATTATGGCATACAGAGTCTTCTGTGCTAGAATCTTCATGTTCTTCCTCACAGTCATGAGACACAGACGGCAGGAATTCATACGTTGATAACCATTTTGCAGCATTTTTACAAGGGAACTTCAATTCTTCTACATTGGGCATTTTATCTGGTAAAATCACATTGGTCAAAACAGAGACAGTATTGCTGTCTATTATCCCTGATTGCGCAGCCTTATCTAGACTGACTACTTCACAAGTTTCTGGAATGTAAAGAGCAGCTATTTTCTGTCTATCATTTAGTATTTTGAATGCCAGCTCATTTGTTATCATCTCTTGGTGCAAAGAAGTTGATATGGGGAATATTTCACCAGTGTGAGGCCAAATTAGTCCAACAAAGCCTCTCTGCGCTTCTAATACCAGCAGTGCACTGCTAGATGATATTAAGTTGCACTGTACAGCTTCATCAACAGTCAAACGCTGCCCTGAGTTTGGACAAAGGATTCCACCAGTCTGAACCTGATGTGTAAGGATCCCACATGCAGTGTCCTGATCTATCACCCCTTGTCCCATGGCCTCTTCCACAGTCATTCGCTTCCCTGAGTTGGGGTCAATTATACCTCCAGACATTAACTGAGAACTCAGGAGCCTGAACATTGTTTCCCGGTTGATGAGTCCTTCATGGGCTGCCTGCAGAATAGTTCTCTTCCTTCCACATTTGAATGTGATTCTACCTTTTTTTTGTAGTTTTACAGGTAGGAGTCTTAACCCTGTTTCTTCATGTATTATGCTTCTGTGAACCATCTGTTCAAGGGAAATCTTCTCAGCATAGTTGGGGTCTATGAGATCTTTACTCGTGTCTTGTCTTTCCAGAAGCTTTGTATATAATGCTGGAGAAATCAGGTTTCTCTGGAAAGCATTCTGCAAAGTCAGGTTTTCTCCAGTAGATGGCAAAATTAAGTGCCCACTTGCAAGCTGATTCTCAAGAATTTTAACAGCCAACGGTTCTGAAATTAGACCTTGTTCTAAAGCTGATAAAACTGGAAGATTTGATAATGGTGCTTCTGAAATAAGCTTCTTTGCATTACTTAGTTCCTGCAACTGCAATAGAGTCTGCTCATCAATTAAGGCACGATCTTTAGCTTCTTCCAAATCATAACATACTCCTAATTCTGGAGAAATAATTCCTGAAAGGATCAGCTGATTCTCGAGCAATCTAATTCCAGTGTCATAGTCAATAAAACCTTTTAAAATAGACTGAAAGACTGAAAGGACTTCTCCAGTTGTTTGGTCAATGACACCAGCAATGACTTTATTCACCTAAAAAGGAATATAGAAGAAAAGCTATCACGATCTTCAGAATGAATTTTCAATTTTCTTTTTATTTTGAATGCATAGTAAACATAAAAACATGTACTTACCAAGCCTGAAGGAATGCTGTGAGTGTTAGCAGCTCAAATGCGCAAGTGATCTATGTCAGTCATTCAACAGCACACGATGTGATAAAAGATTTAAAAATCAACATGCATCTGTGAATCGAAAACCTATGCTTTGCATACATAAATAGGGTTAGTGAAAGACAATAGAAGAAATGATTGCAGAGTGAGCCAATAGAACATATACCTGAAAGGCAAATTTTCATGCTCTAAATGTCTGTGAAAGATTAGAATATTTGGAAACAGTATGTGATTCAAAACACCATGCTATTCATGTTTACAGCATACAGCACTTCAGTAAATAAACTCGACAACATGGAATCAGATACTCTAGCAACAAATACTGCATTTAGTTTGCATGGAAAGCATGAAGTCAGTTTGGCAACATTATCTGAACTAATTACATAGGCACTGCCTCTATGTGTATCTGAGAAACTCATCTGCAACATAATTTTTTGAGAATTCCATATTTAAGATTGTCATCCATTGACAAATATATCTGTAGTGTCTCAGAACTAATCACATGATGTCCTCCCATTTTCATATTCAGATAAATGTGAAGAAAAATTGAAAATAGTTCTAGGACATTTTTAAGTGATATATGGGAGAGATTAACAGGTTATTTTATGGTGTCATTTTTGCAGCAGAAATACAGACTTAACTGGCAGTCAAAGAATGGCTTTTAAGAGAAGAGTTAAGAGATGAATGACTTGTTTATCTTTCTTCATGCAAGGCACACATTATTAAGACTTCACAAAAAAATCTGATGAGCAGAATGTTCATATGCATTGGTCAGATCACAGACAGTATTTCATAGCAAATGCACAAAAACTTCAGTCAATTAAATCTCAAGTTTCTTTACACACTGTTAATTGCAGCTGCTTCTTTTACTGATCACATGTGGCTCCAAATCCACACAGTAAATCTCAAAAGTCACTGCAATGTTAAGTTTCAGCCTTGTTACCTTTTCTTCCATCTTTTCATCATTCAGATACTGTGCTTCCTGCAGCTGCTTCAAAGTTTCATTGGATAACAAACTGTAGCTTTCCTGGAGTGATCTGACTTGCTTTTCCATTTCATTTTTCTCTTCTTCTGTCATTCTATTAAGGAAAAGAAAAAAAAAAAAAGAAAAATGGAAGAAGGAGATTTCTTTGAGTAATTTGTAACCTGCACAAAGTGATCTGCTTACCTCTACTTAAAGGGGGGGGGAATTGGTAAAAGTGGTCTGAAAAAAATAGACTAATTATGAGGATGTTCAAGAAAGCCACAATCTGCTTGTAGTCATTAAGGAAAAGAAGTTACATTAAGCTAGAATTTATGCTGAACTATCACTAAAGCATCTAACATTTGTATGTACCTTTCTGTCTGCTGATTTACCAGTCAAGAGAGGTAACATCCAGCAAAGACCCAAGATACCTCAGCAATTTAGTATCTTAAAAAATCTGATTTCAGAAACAGATGAAACAAACTTGTAACATATAAGGAGTAAATTAGTACTTGAACTATTTGTTAATCAATTTGACTTCAACTGAAAATCAATATTTAATGTTTTCTAAGCTGACCAGAGTTAAATAAACTTAGTCAAATTCTTGAAATAAACAAAACTGCAACAAGTTTCCCCAAATGGAGGAACTGTAAGACTATAAAATTAAAGAAAAAAACTGGAATATCTGTACATTAAATATAATTCCAAGTGTAAGATGAGGAGAATTTTTTTTTTAAGCAAACAGTATGCACTGATTCAATCCATTGATATTATTTCAAAAATAAAAAATAACATACTTGTCACTGTGCTTAGATAAAAATGACTGAGTAGTCTGCAGAGCTTCTGCTATTTGCTCTTTCTTGGTTGACATTTCATCCAGGGAAATCTGAAAGATAAAAAAAAAAAAAAGGTGTGTTCAAGACCTAGCTATGTATGTATATAAAAAGAAAAGCAAACAAACACCACAGTATTTCTATCGGGGACTAAATTCAGTAATAATTTTTTTAAAAAAATATTGGCTACTGCTACAGCAGTATTATTTACTATGTATTTGGATCATTTGTATACAGGTAAGTCATTGCACGATGCTGTTTGGTTAAATAAGCAGTTTGTGTTAGAAAACTACCGAGTGAGACAAGATGAATTTATTTTAAAATGTTATGTATTTGAAAATTAACCAATCATTAAAGCCTAGTTCTTACAGTCGGCACAGTTTAAAGCAGCTTTATAACATTGTATGTACAATGGTCATGCTCAAGACGTTGCTCACCAAGATAAGAGATGGTAACTTTTTTTTTTTAAATACCAGAAGCCCACAGACCTTCATGAAATTCAGTGGCTGAGACAAATACAGTATCAGCCACTTGGAAAAAAAAATTACTTATTAATATTCTCCCTGCTATCATTTCTGTGTCATCCACACTAAAGCACTTGTTCTGTCAAGAGGAACTTGCAATAATTTAATCTTTTGACTCTTCTGAGAAACTACCCACAGGCAATTCAGAGAAAAGTACTTGGATAAATAAAGGCAAAGTATCAAAGGGCAGTCTAGCACTTCATTAGCAATCCCAAGATATATTCGGTGTTGGTGCTAAGACAACTCTACCAAGGTGCATGGGCCCTGAATTCACCTGGGTCTGGACACAATGAATTCTGTCCCTGCATGCATCTCATCAAAGGGCCTGAGCATGACCTTGAATAGTCTCCCTTTGCAATCACCACCAGTGAGCCACAACACCAATTGTGCTGCTTGGGCAGAAGAGAGCAACCCCTGTATGCACTACACAAGCAGGTGATGTGAGCAGGCTGAGGTAGCAGGTGGGTCATGGGCTTCACTTTGCTCGGGAAACTGGCATCACTGCAGCTGGTGTGTTTGCACTGTAACTACCGGCACCAGATTCCCCACCCACTCCATTGTTACACCCCACAGCAACCCCAAACCACTGTGTGAAATGTTATTTCAGCTAACAGTAGTTATTAAATCACTTCTCTGTGTGTTTCTTGTCAAGGCACCTGTGCTAGTCAATGCACACACAGGAGCAGGTCTCTCTGGAAGATGGCACTACCTCACCAGGCTGTTCCACAAGGGAAAGAAACACCCTCAGCGAACGCTCACGTTCCACAGGCTGGAGGAAGTTGCAGCAGATAACTCACAGGTAACTCACTGAGGGCTTAGGCTGCTTGGGGAAGATGACAGCCATAGGTACTGTGGTAAGCTGAGATGCTGTAAGGACTCGGGCGCTGGCACAACGCTCACAAAGGTTTGCACTGTTGTCATTAACAAGGGCAAAAAAAGACCTGCATGTCTTTGCAAATCCTGATCCTAACTATTAGTGAATGATTAATCAATATGCTCAAATCAATATAAGCTTACTTACTCCTACAGGTATAGGGACAAACTCAGTAATAGAATTAGTACTTGTCCTCTACGAACAAGCAGCGCTCTGGGACTGGTGACCATTGAGACTGCGGGACTGGTGATGTGTCTGACAGCAAGCCTGATTTATGCACACGTGGCTCCACTGGCTCTAATTGGCACCAGAATGCATGAGAAAAATAAAAATTTAGGAACAGGCTGCCAGGATGGCCAAAATCACGTTTACATGACCACACATCCAGCCCTGTACTGAGGGGTGTGGAAAAAATACTGCTCCATCTCTCGTGCTCAGTGTGCAAGTAGACCTTCACCTACTGAAAACTTTTCAGGTGTCACTAAGCTATTTTGTGCGACAAGCCTGGCAGGGAAGCTGTTAGAAATTATAGGAAACTTCACAGATGGAAATTTATAGTTGGAGTTATAACTGTACACAATGTGTTTAACAGGTACATTGTCAAAGGCAGCAAGACTGGCCACTCCACCAGCCTGTGGACTAGTGTGATGATAAAGTGTCAGTCAACTGTCAGTTTTGACTATGCCAAAAGAAAACCCCTCAAAATAGTTTTTTAAAAGCAAATCAAAAGAATCATGGCCCTCAGGCCCCTCTCGCCAACCCTTTTCTTTCCTGGTGCCAGTTTAGAAGTTACTAGACCTATTCACTGAACTTCCTGAGTTAACATGTTTGTGTCCCTAAATGTTGATGTTACTCAACCCTCCACTCCCAACCAAATGTGAAATTGTATCCCTAGTAAAACATGGATGGTGATTTGAAGGAAAAAAAAGAAACAATAAAATGACAAAGTGTTCTGTAAATCAACACAAAAAACGGGGAAGTGGCATTTTACCAAAAGACATCTGTGTACCTGCTGCTTAGGCAAATCTGTCTTTTCAGTCTTTTCTCCTTCTTCTTTGCTGAGTGTCTTACTGAGGCTTGACATCCATTTCAGCAAATCCTCAGCTTTCTCAACATGTTCTTTCTTTTCTTCTTCCATTGTTTTCTGATGAGCAGCGTGAATTGTAAAAAACATGCAAATGCAAATTTTTGGACTATTTAACATTAACATCCATAGAAACACAATTTTACCACAACATCAGTATTATCACATAAAGAGATTTATTTTTATTTATCACCGCATGCATTATTGTGACACTGATGTAGGAACAAAAATGCCACATAATTACATATATTAACAAAATATTTCTTAAATGATTTGTAATTATGATTACATGCTTATTCGCACGTGTGCATTCACTGTAAAATGACTGATGGTAAGAAAAAGCATAGCTTCCCAGCCACTACTCAGCAGATAAAATCTAAACAAGTGCATATAAAGTATATTTGAATTGCTGCCTTTGCATTACCCTCAGGTGTGCATCTCTACAGCCAGCATAGGATATTAGTATTTTGAAATCTATGCACATGGATTATTAAACTGCAGTTAGGAAGAATATGTTGCTTGTACATCTACAGGAACAAGTATGATAAAAATAAAACACTGAGACATTTAATCTTTTTGTGCACAGGAAAATATATTTATTCTTATAGTAGAACAACTTAGTAGTTTGAAATTTATCAATACTTACAAAAAATGCTTAAGTCCTTCCATGTATCACAAGTAAAAATAAAGACATTTCAAAAGAATTTTTTTCTAATTTCAAATGTAACTACATTTGCCTATTAGAGCATGAAAACAATTCTGAACAAAAAAGTTACCTGAAGTGAGAGAAAAAA
The DNA here is from genome assembly GCA_027560015.1 of Chloroceryle amazona. Classification (NCBI taxonomy): domain Eukaryota; kingdom Metazoa; phylum Chordata; class Aves; order Coraciiformes; family Cerylidae; genus Chloroceryle; species Chloroceryle amazona. Next base: position 113,667 of record JANHFX010001487.1, on the reverse strand, counting down.
ATAAGATATGTAATTTTATGATGCGAGTAGACCACTAAAATGAATGAAATACCAATGTGAGAAAAATTACTTAAGCATTTGTGTTCCCTGTATGGCAGATTTAACCCTTGTATACTTTATTGTGAAATAATATCTGCAAACTGATTTGTAACATCAAATTAAGTACCAGGTCACATGAAATACTGCACTGTCTTCAGTGGCAAAATGGGCAATCCCTTTCAATGTTTAATATAAGCATCCAATAATTGTTTAACCTCTATCTACCTCTTTTGCACTGTTATCTTCAACGACCTTAGTGTAACTTCTGTCTTACACCATCTGAACACAGAGTCTGCACTTTGAAATGACAAATCCGCCTAAGTTTACCTACAAATTGCAACTTTGTAACAAGTAATACCTAATTCCAGTTTCAATTAACACTTTACACTACACACTTATATATACTATATAGCTTATACTATATGAATTTCAAGTGGATACTAGTTAGTGGATTGTACTAGTTAGTTTTGCAGCAACTCCTGATGATGTTAGAGAACACCATTTACAACTTTCCATAAAGGCCACCATAGATCTTTTCCTTGACTTGAATGGACTTTAAAGCATGCCTCAAAATGAGTACTAAAATCTTTGTTCCATTATGAATTCTAGTAAAGACTGGAAATTCCTGTTTCCATGGGTTGAGCTGCTTCTAACAATTGCAACCCAGCATGGCAACCAAAACCCTCTCTCTCTAAAACTTCTTTGTAGGTTCATTTCTCCTTCTCTTTGCTAAAGCAAAAGATCTCTTTGCTGGACTCAAGGTATAACCCAGCTATAGCTGCTGGTTTAGTTAAAGACTTTTTTCAGGACTTTTCTGAACCTCAACAGTTTTCTGCCCCGAAAGGAGCAGACTGCAGGCCTGTCTAGAAGTTTAACTTCGTTTTACTGTCTAGCAGTTACATCACATCAGAGATATTGACATCTAATAGCATTAAATTCCTCTGTTATATATTCCAAGTGAGTAGCATCAACAGTTTTCAGTCTCTTCCTCCAAGAAATAGCTCATCTTTGCAAAGTCTTCTTTCCTAAACCCTTCAGAGTTTTGTATCCCTCAAACATCCTCTCTTCATTACCATAAGTCTTGTCATTTTCTTGGTTTAATGCTGTGATTTCAACACATGCACCACACTGCTTGTTCTTCACTATCTGTAAATAGGAATATTTTTGACACAGTGATAGATCTGCAGAACTATGCTACACGTAATTCACTCCTAAGTCCACCACCAGAGAAACAAAAGGGTGAACTGAAATCCAAGTCAAATAGGAGAAACGTCAGCATTTGAAAGTAGAGAAATAAAGCTAGCTAGAGTTTTAAAGTGTATCTGTCACTTCAGATATTTACTCAGTAACAGGAATACAACTAAACTAAGCAACAATAACTCTTGTTTGTTACTATATGAACTCAGGGCCATTAATGTAATGATACAATGGTGTATGTGAAATTGCATTTCCAATGTAAACTTTTAAAATAATGTGTTTCTTCAATATTAACAAACCTCTTCCAAAGGTCTAACGAAAAGCCTTTTGTGTCATATAAAAATGAAAGGATTCCCTTCATCAAGGTAAGATACATAATAATACAGAATAGTGATAATGTATAACTAAAACAACAACAACAAGCAGCAACAATACAAAAAAAATGTAAGAGTAAAAAACCAGCTTTAGGAAGGCAAACCTTCACAAAACATAGTGTGTACCTCCAAGGGATGCAGTTTTCTATCTTCATGTCTAATAGTTTGTCTGGAACCGTGTAGGTTCTTTCTTCTCTATCCCTTCCAGATGTTCCAGAGATTTGGCTGATTACAAAAGTTACCTTCAACTATACAGCTGCTCGAGAAACAGACTTTAAAAGAAAGTCTATAGTGACCGGTTTATTCTTGACACATGCATATGTACCTCTCTCGGAATCATATCGTCAGCGCTCACGCACAATGTCTCTTCTTCTATCTGCTCAGATTTAAAAAATGATCTCTCCTGGTTCCGTCTTAACAATGGTGAGCTAGGCTTTGCATGTGGAGGAAACTGTTCACATTCTCTAGTTGTGGTGTCACTCAGGTAACTGGAATTATTCCTTCTACTCTCACAGCTCAATTTAACTCCAGAAACTTGGAGTTCATTATTTTGCTGAACTTCATTCTGAAACACAACCCTGTGTTCAGTCTCCTTGACCTGCATGTCTGTTTTCTGTTTCAAGCTCGCAATAACACGTTTCTGCACTTCCAATTCTTCCTCAAGTTTCCTACACTTCTGCTGATAGTCCTTTTCAGCCTGCTTCCCTTGCTGCAGCTGTTCATGACATTTTTTAAGCATTTCTTGAAGATCTTTCACTTGTGTTTTGTATGACATGACTATTTCCTCAGCCATACGCTTTTCCCGATGAAGAATAATACATTCTAATTCTATGCCAGAAATGTTCTTTTCTTTGATGGCATGGGATTCCAGTAATTTTTCAACATTTTTCCTATATTCCTCTGCTGACTGTTTAAACTTAACAGATTCTTCCTGAAACAGAATCATCTTCTTGCAAGCCATTTGTTCATCCAGTGTCTTCTGATGGAGTTCATCCTGTAATTTTTTTAATTTATTACTTAGCTCTTGTATATGATCTTGCTGTAGTTGCATCTTCTGCTCACTTGCTCTCTTCTCCACAGTTAGAGCATGAATTTGGGCATTTAGATTTTTTGTCGCCTGGTCAACAGCTAGGGTGGAAGCACTTTGTTGATCACATTTTTGTTTATATTCACTAGCTAAGTTTTTGGTTTTCACTAGATCATCTTCCAGGCTTTTGATTTTACACATAAACTCTTGTTCAATTATTGTTTGCTTGTGCAATTGTTCATTTGTTGCACACAGTTGCTCTTTGAAGCCATCTGCTAGAGCTTTTAATGCATCATTTTCCTTCTGAATTCTCTGCTTTTCTGAAGTCACCTTCTCCGATTCAGACTGAATTTGCTTCATCAGTAGTTTTGTTTCAGTATTCCATTTATTAAGGTCCTCTATCCTTTTTTTTAATGTTTCTGACATCTCATTACTTTCGGCTAATTCATTCTTCAACATCTGAATTTCCTGCTGTTTTTCTTTCTCTAGTTTTGTGTTTTGAAGCAACTGTTCTTGAATTTTCTTAGAAAGGTCTTGATGATTACTTGCTTCTCGTTGGCATGACTCTGCTCTGTGCTCAGCTGCCAGCTTCTCTTTTTGAAGAGAACTGATTTGGAAATTTAAACGTTCTATAGTGATTTCAGTTTTTGTCCGTGATCTCATTAATTCCTCTACTTCTCTTTTTAGTTGTGTCTTTTCTTGCTGAACAGATTTCAACTCCTCCTGATAGTTCATCTTAATTTGCTTAAGATCTAGAGCTTCTTGCATCACTTCTTCAGCTTTACGTGTGCTTCTATGTAGCTGCTTGTCCATTTCTTTCAACTGTTTTAAATATCCCTGCTCTGCTTGGTCTTTTTCCTCCAACTTAATTTTAAGGCATTTAAGTTCACTATTTACTTTATCTAGTTCTTCTTTGAATAAAAAAGACTTTTCTTCTGTTGATGATTTCTGAAGCTCGATTTCATGCAGTTCATATTTCAGGTCTTTAATAGTTTTATTAGCTTTTTCACTAAAAAGGGTTAGCTCAAACACCTTCTCAATGTTCTTCTTTAACTCTTTCTCAATGCTTTCTAGATCTGTATGACACTGCTTTGCCTCTTGCTCAGCCTTAGTCTTCTGAAGACAGATCTTTTCAATGTCCTTTTGTTGCTGCTGCTTTTCTTTTTCTGAAGCTTCTCGCAGTTTAGAGAGCTCCCATTCCACTTGGAATTTTTGTTTCTTTATATCTTCCAACAACTCCTCAAGTGTTTTTACCTTTCCCATAAGTTTTTTGTTCTCATCAATTTTGCTATTTTGCCGTGCCATTAGATCTGAATATGCCTCAAGCTCTGATGCTTCCTTATTCTTTAAAATCTGTAAAAGAACAAGTTGGAACTTAATTTGGAACTTATTACAGAAAGTTACACATTTTGTAATACAGCATATAAAACACATTAGAAACCTTGGAAAGTAGAACAGAAAATACTTACTGATATATATATATATGGTATGTCCAGAAAGCAGGACAAGAAGTTCCCACCACCATCACCTTCTCTTGACGCAGTAAGCTTCATAAAGTTATCATTAGCCAAATACCTTCACAGAGACATTCACGAAGCGAAGAAGTCCTGGAGCTTCTTACTTCAAGTGAGATGCCTCTTAGCAGTAAGCAGCATCAAACAACAGCTTGCACAGGCTTTTTATCCAAACAGATAGGTAGAACAGTGAGCCAGACACTACATGCAAGAATTCCGAAGGAGAAAGTGGCCTTCCATATCTGGATCAGTTCAGTAGGAATCAGAAGAGGGATTTTATGCTTTCAAGCAAAAATAACACAAAAGAAGTTTGGAAATTGCCTCCATAGAAAAGAAATGGTATCTAGAGCCAAGATGCATCAGCTCCAGAAAGAAAAGTACTTAAACCCCAGTACCCCTGTGCTCCACAGTCCCAATGCCTCAGCTGGGGGACTGGTAAAAGGACAGCTGCTCTGCAGTATAGACACAGTTAGAAGTATAAACATAGTAATTAGGAAAATCCTAGTGAAAACCAGTCTGCCAGTAGTCTCCATATGTTGGCAGATCAAGGGGAACTCTTATAAGCAAAATGCGTATTCACCAGTAATAATATGGTTGAAAACATACATACCTTATCTTCATTAGCACTATGATAGCATTAGTTACTAAATGTGAGCTAACATGACGCAAGAATGCACCTATATTCCTATGATCATACAAACATGGCATGAAGGGTAATTATAGAAATATTTTCAAATAAACAGAATGTTGGTTTAAATCAAATTTACCAGATTTACTTATTTTTCCACATGACATATGAAGCTTATTTCCTAAAAGGCTAATGCAAAGGCAGCTTCTTCAGTTCCTATCCCTATTTCCTGCCTCACAATTTTGAAGAGACCCCAATGGATACAAAATATTTAAATTGGTTTCTTAACATATCTGATTTTATGCTTCCACAGACACAAAATCTCATGTGTTATGCTTAAAAAAGAAGAGCTAAATATACAGATACAGTCACAAACTCTATCTTGTTAGCATTCATTACTTCTAATCAACATGGCTGAGCATCAGCTGGGTGGATAAAAGAATGTTAATTTAATAAAAATACAAAATAAACATAAAAAATGTACAAGAACTTAAAAATCTCAAAATGCACAGAAAATAGTATATCATTAGCGTATTCATTGTTTAAATTATGTTCAATTAACTTTAAATCACTTGATCTTGATGTATTTTGAGATTCAAACTTTGATTTGAATTGGTTTAGAATCATTCTTAAATTAACTGTTTCGTTTGCTTTGCATGAATACTCTGGTACCTTAATAACAGCTGTGTTCCTTCTCTCTTCATTAGTATTGCCTCTTTTTTTTTGCTTTTCTTTTTTTTCAAGTAAGCTTTTTTCCCCTGTTTTTTCACAGAATGTTTTCTGTAGTTCAGTGTTTTCTCCAGGTACCTTTGTGCTATAACCCTTATCTCTACTGTCCATTTCTGCAACCAGCAATAAATCCTTACATTTCTGACCCTGTTCTAACTTGTATTCTCCACTTTGCTTCTCCCTGCTTCTATTTATGTTGTCCAAACCATAAACCATCTCCCGTGATATTTTCTTCTGATTTACTTTCTCATCGTGACTCAAGAGCTCTTCTGCTAATTCATGTTCTGATAATGGAAAATAATCCTCTTTCCCAGAAATAATTTCTGAGATGACTATATTTGCATTTACATCACCAGGATCTCCTAACAATTCTGTACCTAAACTTGGATCACTCTGCACTGGTGACACTTCCACATCTACTCTGTAAGATTCAGACACTGTTGCAGACTGAGTCTCTGAAATATTTCCTGAAGAAACAGACAAAATTTCTTGCATTGTACTCTTGGCTTCACTTGGATTTAAACGTGATTTTTCTAGGACTTCATTTTCTGCTATGGAGCAACTTTTCTTCAGAGCTGCTCTGTGCAGTTTGCTTGTATCCCATTCAACACTGCCAGAAATGTCTGGATCGCTCACTGACTGCAAATTTAACTTGGCTTTTTCACTTTGATTGTGCACTGCCAGCTCTCTGAAAGAGGATGCAACATTCTCTAAGGTTATTGTATCCTTTACACCTGAAAGAGAGTCACCTTTTTCACAACACACTTGAAACTCTCTGTCTTCAGAGTTTAAAGTATTATGGCTATTACTTTCTGCACAACAATGTTCTTTACACTGACATTCAAAATGAGTCCTTGGTGAAAAATGCTGCTGCTTGTAAGGGCTGATATCCAGGGCATGAGTTCCAGTTTCTGAAGCAACACCATCTTTCTTCATTGTTAGCTCAAAATCAGTTTCCGACCGTATCTCACATTCTTCCTTTGTTGAAGTATCACTCCCTGACTTTCTTGATATTTTTTTTCCTATGGTTTTGTGTATCATTTCCACTTCAGGGAACTTCTTAGATACTCCCTCTGGTTTCAGTCTCTCTCCATTAACAATTTGCTCATTTAACATTTCACCAGGATCCTTAGTCACACTCGCACAAATCTCAGGTGAAACAAAACAATCTTTTTTAATATTTTCTTTTTCTTTACTTTGATAAAGAAAAACATTTAAATTCTCTTCCTCTGTGTATAGTTTATTATGCCTCTTGCCAGTAATGCTACTTTCTTGATCATTGAAATTTAAAAATTGCTTTAATGTTCTATCAGTTTTGATTTTATCACACCTGTCTACATCTAATTTTCTTCTGACAATTTCCAATTTATTTTCTGTCTGTTTAGGTTTACTGGAAGAGTTATCTTTTTGCAAATATTTCACATCCATCATGATTTCATGAGGTGTGTTCTCCTCTCTGAATTCAACAGCTTCATTACATCCCGAATGTTGAAAAATTTCAGCTGACTTCATGGGTTGCTGGAGTTCACTCTCTTCTGGTAAGCTCTGAGTATGAGAGCACATGGATTAAACTGAGATACCATGGAAAGTATCTTAATTTTACGTTGCTCTGGGCATACTTAATGCCATTACTGAGAGTTAGGAAGAAAGACTGGCATAGAAGAAAATCTTGGAACAATCACAGACTTCAGAGGTCTGATCCCAGAATAAAAAAAAAGAAAATAACCATTCTTTCTCTGAAAAGGTTTATTCATTTTGTGATTTGCTACCCTGATTACAAAGAAAAAAAAAACAACCATCAAATCACTTTGAGACTGGAAACCTACTTAGATTATCTTCAAATAAGCTATCAAAGATTTTGGAGGCTGCTCAAAGGTAGAGGAGGATGAAGATGATTTCTAAAAAAGCAGTCCTGGAGATTCAGAGCAGACTGAAATTCAAGAGTCTAAAAGATTCCATTTGCTCTTGAAGAATGTGAAGCCTATTGGCATTCACAGGTTTCTTGATCCTTGTTTCAATTCTTAAGCTTTGTTTTACTTTTTATCCTTGATACCAGTTAGCATTATTAGTCATACTAAATCCTCAGTTCTAATGGCATTATAGATGTCCATCAGTATGCTCTACTGCTTCATGATGCACAAAGATAAACGTTATACAGTTTGTCCATAGGTATTCGATAGCAAGAAAAGCCAAAAAAGAAAAACTCAGCACCAGAATCACTTAACATTCATTTAGGAATGCTTTTTTTTTCTGTAATAACATTAAAATTTAAACCCTTATGAGTGTTCTCCAATTTTATGTAGTTTAGGACCACATTTAAAATGGGAGTTATTTTAGAGATATGCACTGTATAGATTACACCAAAACAGTGTAGTTCTTAAAGAATGACTATATAATGTCTTTCCGAGAGAAATTTTTCAAAATAAAGTTTAGAAAGTAGAAGTATTTTTTCTCAATTATTTGTTAGGTTGATTCTGCAGCAATTATGTATTTTGAGTAATCTGTCTGCTCAATTTCAGTAACCTACTTTTGTTAGTAACATTTGACACTATGAATAAACAAAACAATGTTTGCACCCAACCCAGTAGAAAGGTAGAAGGCTAAAAAAAAAACTAAACAGGTTGAAGAAACTTAATATATTGAAGAGGACATTGCACCCCCCTGCTTAAGGAACTCATTTATATATTGTAAAGTGGACCAGAATGCATACTATGGAATATTAAAGCCTACATAGGAATCGACTTAATGTCTGCATTTATCTAAAAGATCAACCCCTAAAATATGAAAATATTAATATGTAATTATATGTCTATCAGAATTTAGTGAATCATATGCTCGAATGTTAATAGTTTAACATCTCCATTCCTGTATACAGTATATAAGGAATTCTAGTCTTTTGTGTCTATTGCTAACTCTGAGAAATTCCAACAGGTATATAGCCCTTTGTTTGCCTAGCTGTTCTTTTTGCTTAGTTGGCTGCTAGGAGATGACCTACCTCTTCCTCTTCCAGTCTTTTCAAAGAGTCACCTGCAAACTTGATGTATTGGGTCATCAAGGTCACTAAGGCAGTATAACGAGTCCGTAAATCCATGAACTGCAGAGAAACAAGGCAGGGGGATAGTGGGAAACACTCCCATTAACCTTCAAAGAAGTGATAAACACTACTCTACAACCTATCCCAATTTTGATTCCAAAATCCTGATTGTGGAACCCAAAGTTGTATTTGATTCCAAAGTTGAATGCTATCAACAAGGTGCACTTGCACAAATAAATCCGAAGAATGTATGAGGAGATCCATAAGTAGAAGAAACTGAAACAATATTTTGACTTCACAGGCACTTGATACCTCTGCCCCCCTCACCAAGGTGGGTAAGAAAAGTTTACAAGAGGGACCAGCAGTACTGGTCACTATGGCGCTCTGTAACAGCAGGGAGACAGATTTATCTTACCTACCCAAATGAGGCTGATTTGCCTTGGAATCTGTCAAAGTGTTAGATCTGCTAATTTGCACCACAGCGAAGACAAAAGCTGCCCCATTACTGTGGATCAAGATCCAGCCCAGAGGTAGTTCTAAGCAGTGTTACTGAGGTACCTTTCTCATATAGCTTTTTATAACTTAGGGGACTTCAGTTCATCAACAGCAATATACTGTCTTGTTATCTACATACTGCGTAATGACCAACAGAATATATCACATCATAGAGCTATAGAGAAAAAAATAATCTTGCGTGGGTTACCCTATTTAATCATTAATAAATCCTATATCTCATTCTTGTGCTTACTCTGTTTTAAGAAAAGACTTAGAAAAACACATTTTCCTGTCACAAACAATCCATTTACCTCTTGAATGATGAAGTCTGATGAGCTTTGCATTCTTCGGCGCTTTACTGGAGATTTTTGTTGGGAGTCAACCATAGCTCTGTAAGTCATAGTCTGCAATTCATAGTCCTGTAAAATAATACACAAAATTATTTGCATTCCACACGATATGGATACTAAAAAGGACAGACTGTAAGTGTAACATTATTTATTACCTTCACAGCAGCTGAGTATTGTTCTGAATACTTCTGGCATTTATCTATTTTGCTTTGTTTCATCTCAATCTCAGAAATCAGCGCCTGTAAAATATGAATTCACATTTTCATCTTAACAAGTTATTTTTATTACTATTATTATTAGCATTTCTACTTTATATACTATGTAATTTACATAATATGCTCATTTCCATGTGTGTACAAGTAATAATAGGCCTAAGCCTATGCCCTGGGCTTTGTCAAGCTTACAGTACAGAAAGTAAAAAAAAAACAGCCAGGTTTAATAGCTGTGAGTGAACTTAAAATCAGGAATATACCATTTTGTGCATATAATCTGTTATTCTGTCTCTTATTTAAGCTGCATTTCCTTCTTGCAGGAGACAGCTGTTGAGTATATCCCCGCTTCGATGAAAATATTTCTACATTTATAAATACCAAAAGAAGTATAGAAAAAAAAAATGATGTGATAAGGAGAGATCAGAACTCTAGGCACTCTGTAAGGTTTTGCTCTTCCTGCAGTTTTGAGGACCAAAACAATCCAGTCTATAAAATGACAATAGTCAGTGAGTGATAAATTCATGGTATTAGCTGCTTTATAGCATGGTGATCACTCGGAATTTTGCAGTAAGGGTTATGGGATAGAAGCACCTCACAGCAAGAAATCACTGACACCAGTGGGTTAAACTAATATTTTAATTATTCAGTTATTAGAGCAGTGCTACAGTGAGATCCCTTTCATACCTTATGTTGGTTCAGCTGTTTAGCCAATGCTTTGCTATTTTCAGGATGGATTTCTTGTATCTTTCGCTGAGTATCTTCCACTTGTTGAATCCAAGTGTCCAAAGAATTGTAAGTATCTTTGTAATACTTCAGAGATTTATTAATACCTTCTAAGTCACGCAACCTGATTTTATTGTAGAAGATAAGCCAAAGGGGGGAAGACGAATATTAAAGATAAGAAGTACAACACTAAGCCAAATACAGCTTTAAAGGCTTCAGATGCCTTAGCTCTACTATAGCTCACACTATAAACATACTAAAATAACTCTAACTAAACAGTAAATTAACAGCTCAAACACCAAGATTCCCAGACTGATGAAGCCTTTTCATTTGTCACAAATGACACCCAGGAAAGACTCGGTTACAGAAGATACTCTGCATATAACCCTCATTAGTGAGCTAAACTGCTTGAAATTCCATAAGCAGAGGAAATCTCAAACAAGAGGCAGGGCTATGCAACAGCAGTTAATTCTGTTACAAGAAGTGAGAGTATTTCAAATGTGACCTATGTGAATCAAGGAGGAGTATGCTGTGCTGGAGGTAAGAAGTGGTTTACTGTGCTCTCTGTGCTTCCCACAGAACAACAGCAGTTACACTAAAACTAAAGCCTTTAAATATTATCATGTGAAAAAGGAACTCATCCTGTAAATCCATTTTTAAATCATGTTTTTATCCTGAAAAGAGAGTACTCTGTATTTCTTGAAAGTGGTTTCCATACTGATAATACTGACAATTTTTCTTTGATGATCCTTACACTGTTACTTCAAAGATCACATAAATATGAGCACTCCAAAACAGTGCAGGATGAACATACTTATTATATAATTTTTACTAGTATGACTTGGAATTAATACTTTGAATCATTAGTGTTGTTCTCAAGATGCCAAAAGAGCAAGCAAAGGAAACTGTATTGCCACGGTTTTACACTTCAGCATGTTTTGAAGCTAATAATCATGAAGAAGAGAAAGGATCATGATAATTGCAGCCAATATTTCTGCATACTTTTTGTGTAATGATCATCAGTGTCAAGCTGTTAGGAAGCAGCAGAGTAAACATTTGCAGAAAGCAGCCTGTTTACAGCTCCATGCTGCAACTACCACAATCTGTCCTATTTACAACTGGAAGACACTATGTACTAACAATAATTTTTCAGCACATTCTCTTCAGGATACAGTCTTGTTAAGACAGCATGCGGTTCACGTTTGCCCTCTGAGGAAATACAGACACTTCAGCACCTCATGAAACAAATGGTTTATCATTAAAATTACATCAAATGGTGAAAAGTTTAAGGTGGATTTAAAGCTACCCATTCTGCAGACACCTTTAAATGAGTCAGCTCTTGCCCATCTTCCTTTTAACTTTCAGCAGTGTTAAACTGAGACAACTAAATTAGTTAATTACAAGTTAATAACTTCACCATTGCATCTGAATGGATATTGACCCCTTAGAAAAGGAGGACAATAATTTGAAAGGCTGTTGTGTGAACTTTTAAATCATCAGCGCTATCTTTGAGGCTTTTGTTCAGGTTATCTATAATGACAAATTAAAGTAGATTTTAAAGGAAATAAATTCAGGCTTCCTTAACTTGCCCATACTTTTTCCTTCAGTCTCTACAGTGCTGTTCTCTTCTCTGAAACGGAACTATAGTGACTGAGGGAAAATTAATTTCCAGGAATGTCACGTATAGACATCATCTTCAGAACTCTGGGGAGTTGTGTTCTGCTGTGTCTGCACATCTGTGTAAGCATGTGTATTTGAGTAACATTCTCTAACATCATCATGAGAGTAATACTGAAGGGCTGAACTTAGAGCAACATCTCAACTGGATATTGGGGCTGCTTGAAAACTGTTGCACACCAAAAGAAAATACTGGCACTTCAGCAAAATTTACTGCAGCAAAATTACACAGAAATCAATGGAAGCTAATGGTTTCTAGACTTAGCACTTAAGTCATTAAAAACAGGTTAACGTGAATCCAATCATAACTGATGAATCAGCTTATTAGTTTAGCCTGACAGAACTAATTACATGGATAAACAGAAGGTATTTCCATAGGACAGCAAACCGTTTCTCCAGGATTTTCTGTTTGTTTCTTTAAAGAAAAAAGACATTTTATTTCTACTGTGTCTCAGTAAGTTTTAAGTAAATAAAGTTTCTAGAGGCTGCTAATCTTTCAGTGCTCAGTAGTCACAGACATTTCCTGTGGGAAAGTAAGATGATGTCAAAAGCACAGAAAAGGTAAGAATCTTTGGTATTAGCTCATTTCACCAACATTTCATAAAACTAATCTGACCTATTTTAACATAATTTTCTAATTATTTCCCCACAGAAATAACAAAACCAGCAAAAAAACACAAACAGATTATAATAAAAAGTTATACAAACCTATTTTCAATTTGAGAATGAATGCTTTGCCACCTCTCAGCTAACTGATCGACTTTTTCTTTATGCCAGTCAAAGTCAAGATCACGTTCCTTGTGCATTTTAAACATCTGATCACTGATCATCTTTGCCTTCTGCAGTTCATCCTCTAAGGCATGGAATACTTGTCTGTTCTCATCTACTTCAGTTCTCCATTGCTAGTATGTGATAAATGATAAACTGTAAATTATAAACTCCTAGATTATGACACTATTTTATGAATTTCCATTTCACATGAGTAGAATGTACAAATGAATAAATAAGAAAATGTTTAAATTAATTTTACTTCTGCTTGCTCAGACCCTGGAATAACACTGGAATGGGTCTGAAGCAGCTAATTAGCTAAGAACTACAAAATAATTCTAAGTAACAGTTGTGGATCATCCACAGCATAGATCAAAACACAGATGACAAATTAACACACTTATAAACTATGTCATTCAAAAAAATAATTAGTTAGATGCCAATCATTCTATCTAATAAAAAAGCATTGCTCATTTTCACAGCATTAAAATGAGCTATATACAGCACACAAAAAAAAGCTGAACTTCAGTCTTACCCTTTCTCAAAGACACCTGCCAAACCTCCTAGGAAACCCCGATTAGCACAGCAGTAGCAGAAATGTCACTGTGGCCACATTTATACAACAATATATTTATGTTACCTTAAGCATATGTTACGTTTTGAAGAAACCAAAACATACTGCAGCATTAACAAGTGCTGCTCTTGGACATTCAGATACTTCAAGGTGTTTTCTAACTACAGGAATGTGCATTCAAATTCTTAATGCTCCCAAGCTGTCAATCCTAATACAGACTTCTCCAAACACACAAGCCAACTTTTGATACACTATGGCTAAATCGAAACAGGCTTATAGGACAGATGCTATTGTTTTTTTTATTTGCCCATAAAAAGACATGGCCAACTCTTACCTTTAATGTACCCATCAGATTTTCAATATTGTTTTTGTCAGCTGTTACTGCCTCTTCTTCACATAATTTCGTTTCATAGAGTTTTACTAATGACTCTGCTGCTTGGGTGTTACTCAGCACCAAATTTACAGATTTTAATCTGAAAAACAGTTATCTCCTGTTAACTGAACCATCAGTAACAACATTTAGCACACTTGTGTTTTTCAGCCTTTTCATGTCACAGGGTATTCCTTTATACCGTGTTAAAATGTTAACTCCCTCTTCCTTGGTCAGCATTAGTTATACTAGTATCTTTATAGTTAATTTATTTTGAAGAGAAAACTGTAAATTAAAACATGTGTGATGGGACATGGCCTATTACATACTTATCTATGTAAATGGAAGACATGGAATAAACTTGGTTCATGTTCTGAATAACAACACTGAGCTCAGAGCACAAAGTAGGGACTGAAGGTGAACCAGCAGCTTGACTGAAAAACTCTTCACATTTATCTGTGATGACTCCCAAGTCATCCTTCAGTCGATCCAGTTCTTTCTTCAGCTTCTGTAAAATGAAAGGTGCTTTTATGTTACATCAACCTGATGTACAGTCTACATTATCATGCAGTACAGATTTGCTCTCCTTTACTTGTTTATGTGGACACCGATGATTTTCTTAAAAATGCGTGCACAAGAGGGGAACTAAGTCACCATTTATTGACATCTTTTTTCTCACAAACACCAGCTTAATCTTTACCTCTTGTCTTTTCCAAGTGCACTACAAACCTTCCTCGCTGCACTCAAAATATCTGAATATATGTGTTTTAAAATGCAACACTTTTCCTTGATAGAACAGTTTTTCTCAAAGGCTCACCTCTTGCTCTGAAATCCTAAACACACTTTCATGTAGATCATCCCTTTCCATTGGGGTTCGGATCTGCTGTATTAACCGCTCCTCACAATTCTCCAGCTGTAGTCTGATATTTCTGACTTCAGAGATGTAAAGATTGTAAATAGATTCTTCCTGCTCCTCTGTTGAAAGAAACAAGGCACATGTTACCAAACAGAGCCATGATGTAATTTTCACCATGTCTTGTCATGAAACACTTCATAGTCACTATTCCACAGGTCTTCTCATGACTGGCTGAAATTTTATCAGTTTCCACAGGAATTTTGGCTTGAAGGCAAATTTTAGGAAATTGGGAAAATTTACCTACTATTACATCACCTTCTCACACATGAAAAATTAGCATATGTTTTTGACTGTTCATCCCAGGCACAAGCATCACCCCTATGCAGACACTGCTCAACTCAGTGACTGATTCTCTCAGTCATATCATATCAGGCACAATACGACAGTAAATCTCCAGGGCTTTTTTGTTTGTCTTTTTTCTTTTTGTTTCAAATCCTCTTTCGGACACACAGGGTAACACATCTTAAGTACAGTGAACTACACTAATGCAGTAATCACCTTTTCACTACTGTATTTCTTTAAGTCATTAGCTACTTGACAGTAAATCAGAATTTTGCGCTTTCTGTTCTTCAGAGTTGAGACAGCAGTAACTACAGGCGTTCTGAGATGCTAGGATAATATCTATGACACTTCTTGCCTTAACAGTGTGAAAAAAGTTGTAGTTATGTTATGAACTCAACAAAGTAATCAAGTTGCATTTCCAGCATTCAAACCCAAGGCAGGCATGGCTAAACAGTAAGCTCTAATGCACAGAATTAATTCTTTTGTGTAAAAAGTTTTTATAGCACTCTGTATATTAAGGAACACATCAGTATTTTTACATAGCTTAATATATACAAAGTTAAACTTAAGAGTTCCTGCACAATGTAATCCTGTACCTTGTTAAAACATTGTTCAGAATGACTTTATCTGTTCAGAAGAACTGGAGTATTAATAATATGGGCAATACATCAATATGGGTAACAATATCAATATGGGCAATATCAAAATGAGTAATTTACTAGAGCATGTATACAAAGCAAGCACTAGGCACTGAAGACTTAGTATACTAAGCTTGTGTTCAGTATCAAAAACTACAACTTCTCTGGTGACGGCATCTTTCTACTGTTCTCAGCAAAGTCTTACCTCTTTCTGCAGATTTCAGAAGGTCTTGATAGTATTGCTTGCAAACATCAACTTCCTTCTCCAGCAGTGCTGTATCGGAGCTTGTAAAGATTTTGGACTCCTGGCTATCTTCCACAAAATCATCAAAGCGGGATTGCAAATTGCTTAGAACCTGCTGATGTTCACCTGGCAGCATCGTCTTTATCTGCAACAGATTACAAACCCAAGGCACTATCAGCAATGATGCAGCACTCACACAGTTCCCTCTAATGCTTTCTATCAAAAAGCAATAATGACCAGTTACTAGTATGCTAAAGTCAGAGTCAAAGTTCTGAAAGCCTGCTCTTCCTAAACTGGAGTCCACTTGACAGCTGATAGTTTACACTCACTATAAAATCCTTTTCCATCTTTAATGCCAGTAATGGGTTGTGTTAATCCAACCCTACATCAGACACCATCTCTTCATCAAATGCCAAGTAGCAACAAACAAGCAGCCAGCAAGAGTCATACAAGTAGGGACACTTCAGGAATTATTCTAGATTCCTTCTTTCCAACAGCAGCAGTAGGAAATCAGGAGTGAAAATGTTGTTTCAGGTATTGCAAATATTATTCCAACAGTTTGTGTACAGATATATACCAATGCTGCATAACAAACTGTTATATTAAACAGTGTTTTGCTAGGCATCTAATACTGTGTAATTCAGTGATCTCACACACTGCTTTAGCCAGAAAGAATAGTCATATCACAATTTAATTTCTGACAAATTGATCCTAACTGTATGGATGTGCAAGAATGAAAAAATGCAATAGAGTGATTAGTTGCCTTCAGCTTGAAAGACTAAATGTCACTTCACAGTTGTTCCACTGTTAGAAAGAAGCTGCAGCATGAGGAAATAATGGGGGTTTTCCTGAAGATTAACCTTAGCCAAATGAATCTAATCTGCCCAGGTAGCTTCAACAAAATGCAGAAAGGTAAACTTTTGCAGAAAAAAAAATCAGATTTAGACACTGTTGATTGCTTTAGAGAGATCCTGTCTCTCCTGCTGACAACAGGAAATTAGAGAGATTAGCATAATAAGGCTGCAGGTAATTTTCATGATACCACCTCTCTGCTCTTTCCCAAATGTATCTGTGTAAAGGCTGCTCAGATCAAGGCAGAACGCCACAGTGTCAACCAGCACGGCCACTGCCCAGTTATTTCCACAGGGAAGATGAGGATTGCTGCAGTTTGTTGATTATGCCACATTTCTTGGAAGTGCAGTCTGTGACTTGCCAGCAAGTGGCTAAGTGGCCCTCCGGCATAAAGCACATACCAAGGCAACACTGCCAGCTCGAACAGCTTCGATTTCATTTGTCAGGTAATGCCAGGACACCACACTCTTCATGTTTACATGAGACTCGTGCCAAAGGGCCAGAACATTCTGAAATTGCTGTTCAATCCTGAAACATAAAAAGACTCCAACTTTACATCAGAGTAACACATGAAAAGGGGGAAAAGTGTTAGATGGTATTTTAATCCAAGCTTTATATAAATGAATTTTAGAAGAAAATGTTTGGGTTTATTTTGTCCCTACCTGTTGGCTGTATCTATTGCTTCTTTATTTGGTGGAGGAATTGTAAAGCACACTGATGGAACCATGGCCTCATTACCACTGGGGCTAATGACTTTCCATTTAGCACGATGGGAATTGTTTGCTAATACACATTCATCATCTTTGTAAATAGTTATCTAGTATTAACAGAAAAGCAGAATAATTTAATGAGCCAAGCATTACAAAATACTTCCACAAAGCACTTCTGCAAATGTTGTCAACAAATAAGCAACAGAACAAAAACAATGTTCAACACAAGGATTTGCTCTTGTTTACTAGGGTGGAAGAAATTTAGAGCACAGTGTTCTTTAGGAACATGGTAATTAATTAAACTTTAGTTAAATTTTCATGTCTGTAATTGATTTGAGGAAATTCAAGTTTCTAACCTCAATCTGTCTATAGTCACAGATGGCTTTAATTGGGATGGATGTTTTGAGTATACAGTCAGGGTTTCTTGGCTCCAGCTGAATTATTGCCTTTGCTCTCCCCACAAGGCCTGCTACTGTGCTCTTATACTGCAAGAGTTGTTCTTTTTCTTCCTAAAAAAGAGTTAAGAAAAGAATACGTCATAAGAGATGGACAGAATACAGTGCTGATTCTTTGATCCTGTTAGGCGTTTCTTTTCTGGACTTCTTTTACTGTGTTTCTTAAAAGTAGAACAAAGTATCTTTCTGAAGCCACTGCTTTCTCAAAACATCTAGTATTGTAAAGATAAAGAAAGAAATAAAACTGTGTTTTAAAGTTATGAAACACAGTCATTACATATGGAGAGAAATAATTATTTAATTCTAAGTTCTAAAAAGAAATCTCTTTTTCCTTCACTTTGAATGAATAATTTTAACACACATATTTTATATTCAGCTATCATCTACAGTTTTCTTCCTTAATTGTAAATCACACTGATAGGATCCTTGAACTCTTACCATAGACTCCTGGACAAGGTCTTCCAGCCTATGAAGGCTGCTTGATCTATCACAACTGTATTTTCGGTGTATGGTATCTTTCAAATTCTTTAAATATTCCATGGCTTCTTTGGCATCACTGAAAAACTAGGGCAAGATAAATATTAGAGTTATTTTTAAACACCCAAAAGACTATACAAACAGCTACATTATGAAGTTTTCTTTAAGTGTTGTTTTTTTAAAAATCATCCTTTCTAGTAGCTTGAAGTGACCACTGCACCACACAACACAACTCATGATCCTGTGTCTAAACATACTCTTCCAAGAAGGTACGTGTTGTAACATCAGTTGTCAGTACTATCTACATGCAAAATTAATTCAGCACTTATTGAACCTTAGATAATCATTGTTCCTGTAATGGAAACCATTTCTGAAGTGATTGTGCTTCCCTTGGAATTACAATTGCTTTCATATATAAAGAACAGAAAAAGCCAACAAACCACAGTAAACTAGCTCCAAAATTCAGCAAGCACAATGGAGGGAACATGTGGTGCAGGAGCGGCTGTGAGCTGACACACTTGGCAGTTCTGCATGGGCATCTGTACCCCCAAGCTAGGGTCCTGGTTAAACACAACTCGCAGGGAAAACATCCTGTGAAAATCCTCACCCCGTTCTGTCCCTGAAACCTCATTTCTTAAATCTAGAATTCCCATTTCTTTCCCCTATGACTAGAAGCCCAAATTGCTCAACTTGGTCTTCTCCAGTGTCCATTTCCTAATTTTGGGCTCTCACCATTCTACAGTCTGAAGACATCTCATCCCAGTATCATTCCCCTTCCTCTACCACTCAACCTAGAAGATGCTAAGGATTAATCTTTATAATTAAAATATTAAAAAACAGAGTAATTAAAAAAAAATACCCCAAAACAACAAAACAAATTCAAACCAAAACCACTTAAATCCTCATGTGAGTAACTCAATACTGCATCATTTACTGAGTTTGTAAAGGGGTGCTCATGAGAAAGGTGTTTCACTGATGTCTGCAGTCAGAGTGTCCTCTGCTCCATTTGTTATTAATGCTGTATGGTCCTTTTCTACTTGGGTAGTTCTGGAAAAAAACACCTAGAATAGGTTGTCCCTTGGCCACCACCAACCACACTCCTCTCTACATCATCCACAAAAGCTGTACTGATGACAGCTGTGCATGAAAGGGGGCAAACACAGCTTCACTCTCAGAATCTCTACTTGTAGCTGCAGCACTGCCAAGAAGTATCAGGCCAGATTTTCATCTGCTGTGGACTGACATAACTGTAGCAAAGACAATACAGGTGTGGTAACCCTGTGGGACCATGGCTCATCAGCTAATGATTACATGTGACAAGTGTCAATTCTATGGCTACTGTGAGAGAGCAGCTAGTACTTTCAGTGGAAGTTTTGACTATGAACAAACCTTAAAACATTTCAAATTCTTACTGTTTTTCTTTCTTACCTCAAAATATGCAGCATTTTCTCTCAAATGTTGTTCAACACAGTGACAGAGCTGAAGAATCCAGCTCCATTGCGTCTGCATTGCAGCTCTATAAGCCTTTAAGGAAGATAGATACATTATACAAAAGGAAATGAAAATTAAAACGCGCGTACCTTCACAGAATTCAGGAAACACAAAAGGTAGCAAACACAAGCATCTAAGCCTGACCTCACCCAGGAAAAGCAAGCTGCAGCAACAAAAACTCCAATTAGACATGAGAAAAAAATCTGTCACTACAGCCTAGTCAAACATAAGAAAACTTGCCCAGAGGGGCTGCGAGATCACTATCCTCAGGCACATTCAGAATTCAGCTGAACAAAGCCCTGACACTACTTCAAACAAGAGCTGGACTATGTCTCCAGAGGTTTCCCCAGGCTACATCTACAGTTCTGTCTCTACTGACTCAATCAAAACAGATGGATTTTTGTCTTGGTACAAGTCAGGTATTAAAGTAACACTAAATACATAATAAAAATAATTATTCAGGACTCACTGCAATGCATTATTTTGTGTAGCAGTTGCATGGGAATTCAAAGAACCTAACCCTACTCAAGTGATGGCTCCTACACCACCCACAGGGTGCTGCCGCTAGATTCCTAGATGCACTGCACAAGTGTTCACCAGCAGAGGGTACTCTTGACGGTGAAATCAGCCAAAAGTCTCAAATTTTTCAATTCAGTACTATTCTCAGGGAACTCAAGAGAGTTTATCCACTGGCTTTAATGAATTTCAAACTGATGCATTAATGCATCAATTATTCTGCAGGAAAGGCATACACTTCTTTTTTTTATCATCATGTTTAAGTGCCCCAATACAGCATTACTGCAGACATCACAACCTGCACCGTCATCTTCACTGCAATGGCCTGGTTTCATAATATGTATCTTTAATATACTCATACATTAAGTATATTACACTGTTAAGAACCCATTAGAGCTGCATATACTTTTAAAGAATAGAATTCCCCACATTACATAAAAAGTCATTTATTATTCTAAGTAAAAGTCATGAGAAGAAAGGAAGAGTTTTCTTCAAGTTTCCAATTTATACAGATATAAACTCACTGAAATGAAGAACCATAAAAATCCATCCTCTCTGTCTTTTCATTCTTAGATAATAAACCAGGTTTCTATTATTTCCATTTCTGCCACCCATTGTCTGTATTTACTCTTTCCTTGAAGATGTACAGAGAAAAGTGTTTCACATTGTCCTTTGGAAACTTGTTATGACCCTACAATAGCTAGGGTAAGTTTTCTGTAAACCTCTAATGTAGAGCTTGATTCAATACCAATGACAATCGCATCACCTGCTCAGATTTTTAACATCCAAACAAGTTTCATAATTCACTGACAAATAAGTTATGAAAGCAGTCCTAAATCATAAGAGGCACCCATATACATAGTAAATGACCAGAAAAGCTCTACTGAACATTCTTTCAATCCAACAGAAACACACAAGGACTGGTCTGTGTCCTCAGTTTGCCAATGAAATTTTTATCAGTAACTCTAGAAGACCTGGGCATGACCAGAAATGTCTGTATAGACCAATGTTCCAAAGTTTAATTTTAGACTTTAGGGGGCTTTTATCTAAGCAATCCAAGATGTAACTATAACTTTATAGAAATGATTTTACTTCTTGGAAACTGGAAGCCAGATACAACAGGGATGCTGAAGAGGAAAAAAAATGGCCCCACTGTTCAGTCTTTTTTAATTTCTTAGGAGTAAGAATTTCCCTTCTCTTCCCCTCAAAATCTAAGTCTACTAAATCACAAAATTATTATCATGTTTGTGTGCTGTTTTTACTAACTTACCTCAATTGTTAGCCTGGCTGGGTGATTTTCAAGAAGCAACTGCTCAGCTATTTCTTGTACTGATTTAATAGCAGCTTCTTTTTGATTAAGTTCTTTCATTAACTCCTTTTTTACAGATTAAAAAAAAAAAGAAGAAAAAAAAAAGACTTTTAGATATCTCACAAGTTGTTAAAGATGATTTAATTATTCCCTCTGGATTATATCGGCAATACATACTGCATGGTATTCTTTTTTTCTCATTATATTGGGGTTTCTTTCACTCCAGTCATATGCAACCTCTTCCTCTTCTTTTTCATTTAGCCATATCAGCTCTCTAGTAGCACGAGACACAAAATTGTGAAGAGTATCTAGATGTCTTTCCTGGTTTCTCGATGTGTTCTTTATTTAAGAAAAAAAAAAAAGAAAAATTACAAAAAAACAGAATTTAAAGCTCAGGTGTTACCAAAGATGATGTACACTGAAAAGCTAAACATCAAAGAGGTATGACAAACTTACCAAGAGTTTTGAATACTGATTCTCCAGTTTGTGTAATTTTTCTGCATAACTGAGTTTAAGATGGGTAGTCATTTGGATCTGTATTTGGTACACAAGGTCAAGAGACAACAAAAAGGTTAAATATATTAAACTCTCCCAATGTCATGATATGTCATCTAGAGATCAGAAGCACAAGTCAGTCTGTGAAACTCAAACACAGTTTTAAAATTTAACTTTAGTTTATGTAACCACTAAGAAAATAAACAAAAAAGAAAGAATAGGGTGCTGTACCTCACTGATTTTAGCTTCTTTAAGGCTGGATTCAAATTCTTCAATAGCTTTGTGGACATTTTTGTGATTTTCTACATGACTTTCGACACTTGGCAAATCTGAACCCCATTCTGCTCGATCAAGTTGCATCTTACAAAGAAAAAGGAAAAATCAGTCATGATCTTCAAGGAGTAAATGCAACTAATACAAATAGGCTGTTTCCATAAAGATTGCTACCTGCATTTCTTCCACCCAGTTCAATAGGTCCTGGACAAATTTCATATTCACCTCTTCTTCTGTTAAATTCTGACCTGCAAAAGCTGATTTCATAAGAGGTTTTCTGATTTGCATCAGTTTGAGTGTTTGCAGAGTCCCACTGTCTACTCCTGTCACATAGCTTTGAATTAACCATGGTGGGACACCCGGTGTGTAAGTGGGAGTGATGGTTGGTGTCAGTCTGGAAGTAAGACCTGACGAAAGGCCAGATGTCAAGCCAGATGTTGTCAAAGTAGGTGCTAAACCTTGGGTCATTGCAGCATTTAATTCAGGGGTTAGGTTTGTTGTAAATCCTGAGTTTAAGCTTTCAGTTATTCCTGATATCATAAGCTTTGTCTGCTCTGTTGTCAGCGCATGCCTCTTGTTGTACACGGAAGAATATTCAGCCCGTATAGCCACCAGTTCATCATTAAGTTTTGAAGTCCTATTAAAATAAAATAAAAATAATTTCAAGGAACGCTTACAATTAAGGTTTATCATGCTGAACTCAACAGCAGTTGAGGGTGTTTTTAAGTTGTACTTAAATTTTTATAAATAAGCATTTACATCAGAAATCACAGGGTACATTAGCTTATACTTCTATAAATACAGATAATAGAGTAAGAAATCAGGCAATGACCAGAAAATCATCATGGTATGGGTACTAGCATGCACCTCACACAATTCCAGGGAACAATCAGCAAACAGAAGTCTTAAAAGATACTACATGTTTGTAGTAGATCAAACGCTTGTAAATTCATTCCCACAGAGCTGTTATGTGCTCGATCTCGCCACCCAGTCCTGGATGAATCTTGAAAAACTTCAGAGCCACTTCTTCATAAAATTGAATTATGCTGTTTAAATGCATCTTTCTGTCAAGCTTATACATGTTGCCACATATAATTAGTAATATAATAAATAATAAAATATGTTACCCCACTCATTACCTGTCAAGACACCTACCGCTATCACCAGAAATCTAACCTTCTTTTTGAAAATCAAAGTTACTGAATTCTAAAAGCATTTTAGGTGCAATAAAACAAGCTAACATCTTTACAGTCAGATACCTAACAAACATTAGTCATGTTCAGATGCATGACTGAATTTTGACAAATGAATACAAAGAGCTCCTCTTGTCTGCAACAATGTTTGTGGATAATGCACCCACCAGAACAACTGATAATTTTTATCTGAGTGCCCAGTGACAGATTGAGGAGTTTATCCATAGAAAAAGATTTTAAAATGTTGTCTACAATGGATATCCATATTTGAGACATTTATTCATATAAATACACTGTAAAATACCTTTGCACAAGCTGGTTTGCCTGGTAGTATTTTCCATCAGTAAGAATTTGGCCATCGATCACTTGCTGGCGGATAAGGTTCTCAGATTCAAGAATATACCCAGCTATCTCTGCTTCACACTGGAACTGAAGCCCGGACTCTAACCGCTTGATGTCCTGAATAAAGAAGAGAGAGCCATTAAGCTCTGCAGCTAAACCAAAGAGAAATGAACTAGAAGAAATTCTATGTCTTTGTAAAAACTTCTTCTGATTTTGAAATAATTGTGAAGCATTATCTAATTAACAAAAAAACCACAAAAATATAACATAATTCACTGTAGCCAATTTTTTGGTATTTTCTTGAAAAAAAGCTAAATTAAAAATAACAATACAATGAAAATAAAAGTATGGAGGCTAATATGCACTCAAAAAACCTGAACAATTAGCTTTTTAAAGTAAACCACTGCAGTAAATTCATGAACGCAGACAAGTAAAACCAACAACTGACTTACAGACTGCAGAGCATTCCTGGCAAGTATCAGTTTGTCCTCACAGCTCTGGCTGTCCCGCTGAATTCTGTTTGCAATCTGCTGCAGTGTGTCCAACCTAGGTGATGCCAGAGCATTTCAGAAAAGTGAGTATTAATGTTATTTATAGTTACTATGCACACTGAATGACTTTAAAAACAAACAAAATCTAACAGAAAGTACAAACACATATGCCAAGTTACCTGTTTCCTTCTAAGGTCCCATTACCAAAGCTGATACAAGACTTAATCAGTGTGGGACCGCAATTAACAGAAAGGAAATTCTCGTTAGAGTCAACACTGGTTCGAGCACTAGCACTGTTGCTCAACAGTGAATCACTGCTATGATAGTCGTAACTACAGCTATTCATTTTCACATCCAGAGCAAGATCCTTCTGTCTGTTTACATTTGCTGAAAAAAGAAAAGATGAAACTCCTACAAAATGTACAGCTTCTAGGGATGTAATTTCACCACTGGCTTTTGAAGCACTTAGCACTCCTCCTTTAAATAGGCTTCAGTATGCATATTCAAAACCCAGCAATTAATATTCTGCCAGCTCTTCAAAGGATTTGACCTGGGGCTATGCATGCTACCTCGGCTTCCCTACCTTGCATTAAAGCTTTGCAAGTACAGACTAGGCAGCAACGTTAGGGCGTCTCTAGGAAACAGACGTACCAAATATTTTATTTAAGTGTCACTAAATGTCTAAGCGCCAAATAAGAACGTAAATAAGTCCTTGCAGTGTTTCTCAGACTCTTCAACGAAAAGTTTCAAGGAGTGAAGTGAGAACTCCATGCTCCACAGTACGGTACAAAACACTTCCAGGCTGGGCTCACTCCTTTTCCTTCCAATAGAAGTGCACAATAACACTCGGGGAATATTGTGGTTAATCAGCTCATAACACTAAAATGAGACACCTGTACACCATCCAATCCACTCTCATTACTACACTGTCCAAGCATGAATGTTTACTAACTGTCCTGTCCCACTGATCTGTCCTCTTCATATTACCCTTCAACTTCTTCCACATTCAGAGCTACTTGCTTCTTGCTGTTTTGACCACAAAATAAGTAAGAAGATGATGATCACTGCCCTTAAGTCTATGTTTTAACTCAGAATTTGGATTAGGGATAATTTTTTGAGTATTTTACCTCCGCTTGAAAAACAACACCAACACCATGAGATGACTTGTGTTTACACAGAAGAGCACAGCAAAGGCACAGACACACCCCTGCAGCCATGCCAGTCTCTGCTAGCTTTGCAAACCAGTGCTCAGTTTGAAACTCTCCTCACATTTGTCACAGGGTATGAAAATGTACAAAGACGCTTCCCCTCGTTACCTGTTACAGAGGCCTAACCAAGGCTCTGCTTGCTGCATCATATTCATTTTGATCTCATGCACCAGTCTGGCCACAGGTTGTCCATCTTTGTTGATACTTTCAGATGTAGTCACCAGATTTGCAGACAAAGTTTTAGTACTTGCCAAATCTCACTATTAGCTGAGGTCACATTTTTGCCACAAACAAATCCCACCCCAGGAGCTGTATCAACACCTCATAGTAGTGAGATGCAACTAACATGGATCATGTGTCCAGATCAACTGGCAATTTTAACTTGATCATTAAGCCAGCATCACTCAACTCTTCTCTCTCATTTTACAGTAAGCATCACATGTAGTGGCCATCACCATACAATGTCACTTTAAATGTGTTTACCAATCCTGTAATGTGGGAAGGAGTTTACGTCTATGTTTGTTTGCCTCAGCTATGAATAAAATCATCAGTCCATCTGAATAAAAAAAGAAATAAACTAATGTCATTTATATGCATACTCAACAAAGATAATCCAGTTTTCTGCAAGTATGACTAGAATCCCTTTTGTCAAAAGCAGGCACTAACTTTGCTTTTGGCAAGTCAGGACGGGTTAACCTGCAAGATCTAGCAGGCTGTTATTTCTTCCACTGCTTTCCAGTGTTCTGCTTGGCATGGTGGGGACAACTTTGTATTCTTTTATAGGAACTTCTTTCACAGCAGGATGCAGTGAATCAACACCTCCCAGCGAATCTGCCACTTCTGTCATACTTTTGTAAGCATGACACAAATTTACTCAACTTTGACTGTCTTTAGGATCTTCTCTAGCTAAAATCTGTCTTTCTGAGGACTTCCTACAAACTGGTCTGGATTCTTCGTATCTAATTTCAGGTACATAAACCCAAGACAATGATCACCCTATTGCTGCTAGAAAGTCCATGTCAGGATTCTGTAGAAAGTTAATCAGATCTTCAGTGACTCCTTTGGATGCTTGAAGTTAAGCAGAATTAATCTAGACCCAAGTGTCTATACTTAGCTGCAGGCAGAAGCTCAAACTTAGGGTTAAGTAGAAGAGGTTTTTCTAATGAATGGACGACTACTGTGCGTTTTGAACATCTAAATGCTTTGTGTGCTCTCAGGGATAACCAACTTTTAAACAACCTCAGAAGAGGACATTAGCTCACAATGCTACATCAAGTGAAATACACATTTCATGTAAAGGATCATGATGTTTTGCTTATATGAAATCAAGCCCACATGTGACACTGAAGTGGTATGAACCTAGCTCCAACTTTACAAAGAGGTGGTTATAAGTGCTTTGATGATCCGAGGCACAGATATAACATGACCTTCAGAGACCACTCCCACCTGGACCTGCTTCTATGAAGCAGGTGAAGAACTTCAAGCCTTGAACAAAGGCAGAATTCTAGAAAAATTATGTGGATGTTATCATGGAAGACAACATTGACAATTTTCAATACAAGTTAAAACAACAGAAAATGTATTAACCAAGCCTGTGAAACAGTCACTAGCGTACCTCTCTGCTTCAGGCCGAAGGATCTTCTCCCTTTCCAGCATGGCAATAATAAGCTTTCCCCATTCTTTTTCTATATCATTTGGATGGTAGCCTTGAGGAAGTTTGATGCGTCCAAATTCTATCCAGACCTTAATAATTCATACATACTGGTTATTTTAAGCCACAGAAAGGGAATTTCTATACATTTCAAAGCATTTTAAAACTTACCTCTAGCAGTTTATATAGATGTTTAATTTTTGATTTATCTGTTTCCTTTGGTGGAATTTCTGTTTCTTTAAACTGTAAATACTGATTATAAAGTGCCTACGGAAAAATAAAACCCATCATCAACTTTGATTTACAGTGAATATAAGCGTACTTTCTAAACCCTCTCCTAATATTCTTCACAAGCCTATGTTCTTATACTGTTCTACTTGAGTTCTACAAGAAACAAGCAGTGACAAGCTAAAGAGTTGCTTTTCATTGTTCACATATTAGTAAAGTATTTACTGTACTCTGAAGAAGTGAAGGAGTAATACTGTTCTATAGCCGATTTGACTGTATAAATCAACAAGCACTTCATTTGTCCAAGCATGCTTTGAGTCTTTAAGATAAAGTGTCATTCCAACAAGGAGTGTAAGACGCCACACCTCACCTTCAATTCCACAGGACTGTTGGGAAACGTTCTGTCAGACATTATTGTGACATGGTGTCTGATCCACTGTGTGAGGTAGTTCACCATATTCTGATATTCAACCCATTTGACTTCAACATCCTAGGAAAGCACATCCAGATTATAGACGAGAAGAAAATGAGAGCTGCTCACTTGTACTTTATCTTTGAAGTGTGAGGTCTTCACAAAGAAAGAAAAGAGAGTTCTAAACCCTGCAATTCTGAAACAATATTTACTTGCTTATTACAGCACGCTTAAAGCTTCCAAATATAAAGCTTCAGTCTACAGTTGTGGTCCCAAATAATTCCATTGAAAACACAAAATTTTCTAGTTTAACAAACAATATTGACAAGAATCAGAGAAGCACAATTTACAGGTCCATGGCTGAAAAGTAGGAACTTTGACCCCATCCTTCTCCAGCTTCAGGCATATTGGTTTTAGTTAAGCTGTCTGAATGAATATTTTAATGTCTGGAACATGAAATAACTGCTATGCCTCTAAAATCTCAACACAGAAAACCTCGTCAAATAAAAATGTGACAGCAGTCCTATGGAAGATCCAGGTAGCTGAAATCAAGCTGAAATCTGTAGCTGAAATCAAGAGATGTAGTAATGAAGCTCACATACTGCACAAGTATTTTTCTCCCACTTACATTTGCACTGATGCCTTCACCACCTTCTGGTACTTTGGGAAATGCATCATAAAGTGATGACACGTAAGTTATTACTGACTTCTCATCAGGTGAGGAAACATCAACATCTAAAAGACCAAGACAAAAGAGTACTTTCTAACACAGTTGTAAGAATGCCCATAAATATGCTACAACCTGCAGACACTTCATGTTTGTTGGGGTTTTTGCAACAAAGCACTTTGCAGCTCTCTTACCTTCAGGATCCAGAAGTCTGGCAACACCAAGTTTTTCTGCTACAAAAAAAGCATGTTCTAAATTTGCAAGGTTGCTTTGAACAGCAACGGTATTCATGTCTATCAGGTCCGGCCTGCCAAATAAAAACAGTAACACTCAATTACAAACTCTTTAACAGTTTTAAAATCACTGCTGCATTAGTAAATCAAACCAAGAGCATGGATGGATACAGCAGCAGAGCTGTCATTACAAAAAGATTTAATTAGAATTATGTGAACAATCTGAGAGAAGTGCTAACTGATAAACACAAGCAGTGGGCAGCTACAAAACCATCAGTTCTTTGCCTATGAGCTAAAGTTTCCAGTCATCCCTTATGCATACTTTTTTCTTTTCTTATGCATATTTATTCATGAGCATTGCATTGTATTATTGCACCTCGTCTGTTTAAGTACCCTTAAGGAGGTTAAACTCACTTTTCTCCTAGGACTCACTACATGAGGATGTTCATCTCTATAATCTTTTTTTTTTTTTTGCTGAGCAAAAATCTCATCCCACTGAAGCCAGCTAGAGTCACAAGGGCCTGAAACATTTGCTACTAAAATCCTACTCTGCTGAGAGCCAGACCCACACTGAGAAAAACCCTACAACCAAACCCCGAAAGAAAAAAATTATGACATATAAGAAGGCCTTCAATTTTCTCATTTCTGTTTCTAGGGAAACTATTCTCTTAGTTTTACCTAGCAGAAGTTTTAAATAATTGCAACAGAGAAAAACAGAACTGTTAAACATCACATTGTTCAAAACAAATGACAACATTTCATTTGGCAACACCCCGAATTCCCTGTCAAAAAATGGTATTAACTTTGGGAAACTCAATAAAATCTTGTCTGTCTTTGACTTAACCATAAGGGCACTGTAAATAAAAATTTATTTCTTTTCAGCCATTTAGGATCACTAGTTTCCTTGTGCTCTTTAGAAGACAAGTGTATAAGACAGACTGGTCTGCACCTATTATTTCTTGAAAGAATATTTAATTAATAATAAAACTTAAGCAGTGTAAAAAGAAACATAATCCTCCTAAACTGGTGGGACTTTCCACTTCCAATACGCTTTGTGGGAGCATGATTGTGCTCATGCCATTCTTCTCTAAATTTCAGTGCAAAGAAAACAATGCAACAAAACCAGTATCATTCATTGCTCTTAGCAGCACAAAAAAAAAAAATCTGCAAAAAATAAAAGACAATACTAGAAAAGGAAACAAAGCACTCCAGTCTCCTATTTTAGCCACAATGGAGACAGTATGAGTAATAAAGATTGTTTCCACAGCACAGTTTTGACAAGAGACATGGGTTTCTGTAAGTGTACACTGTTGGGTGGTTATTTTTTTCACCTGCCTTATTTACATTTGTTTCACAGTTGATAAAAATGGCCCAAGAATCACTAACATTGCCTGTTCAATTGCCAACTCTCAGAACAAGAAAGGACAAGTTTCTGTAAAAGCACTGACTCTTCCCAGAAAATGGGCTGCAAGCTGCAGAGACACTGACAAGATAGTCTCCTTAGTATAAAGATTTAATTTGGATGAAGAAGAGGAAAGGTTGTTCTCACTGTGATACAGGTAAAAGTCAATAAAAAATAACTGCTGTTGTACAGTAGCTCATTTTACATTGGTGCTGTGTCTTCAGGCCCAGGTGAAGAAGAGTCCACCCTGTGAGATGCCTCCCCTGATTTAAATGTAGTTTCCCATCCCTGCAACTCCTACCACCATAGGGTTATTCCAGTTCCCCTTTAGAAACAAGGGAAATTCAAATGCTTTCAGTTAATTATTCACTTAACACATAGCATAATGACCTAGATTAGCTGGCCTATATTTATCTAAAATCTCGATCTACCCAAAAACACCACAGAAGACAGTATTTGTGTTTGTCTTGATAGTGTTTCCTTTTGGTATTTTGAAGCAGAGAGAAGGCTCAACAGTGGATCGACAACAAGCCCACCGATGAGAAAAGGAAAAAGACAGGTAATCGGACTTAAATGCAAGAGCACCTTGTACTGGGCATGAGAAGCACACACTGCCGGGGGCATGGGGCCTCCACACTCTGCAGGTCACCCTTTCCTCTTCCCAAATAGTAGAGGGACACGTTGAAAAGCCACAGGAAAAGGAGCTTGCCTTACAGAGCTTAGAAAAAGACGGGTTTTTTTAGCCGCAGAAAAATGTAACCAAAAACATGGCTCAGGAAATCACTGATTGCCACATTGTTCTTTTTACTTAAGGAGGTTTTCCTCATGATTTTCAATAAAAATAAAAGTTGATCTTATCTGCTGTAAGCTTGCAGAGATACCCGTCCTCTAACTGTGTACATGGGAATTTGCATTTGAGCTTGCACATGCAGATCTCCATGATTTGATCATAGATTACCATCCTCCTCTGAAGGATCAGGGGAATCCAGTACTACTGAGCACAGATTGTGCACAGTGAGGGTTGTGGGGCTGCATTATACTGGAAAATATTTGTGGGCCCTTATCTTTTATATTTCATTTTGTGCTTGAATTCTGAAATGCTTATCCCTTAAATTGCAGTTGTGATGATTATCCTTCCAATATGTATTTATTTATTTGTCTTAATTGAAGTAAATACATTTAGAAGCATCATCCATCATGGGAACATTTTATTTTTTAAGGATGCAAGCATGAGAGTTTTGTAGAAACTATTTGTCATGCATTACAAATATATTTAATATCAATTCACATAGCACTATTAAGTGGTTCTACATATAGTCGAGAATAAATTAAATTAAATGCACTTTAAGTAAAAGCTGATGACTCTACCTTCTGTCATAATATTGTGAGTCATCTTATAGCAGATCTTTCAGCGGGTTGAGGTCTTGCCATCAAAACACACACACAAACATCCCAAACACCAGCTGAGTTGGAACATTCCATGCAGTGGAGATGCTTCTGCTGCAGCCACACCTTAGTCAAGGGGTTTGGCTTCTACAGTGCATGTTATTAATCATCTCATTTACAAAAAGATTGGTGCCTGACATTCGAGATCTTAGTGTAGCCTCAAAAGAGGCTTTTTTTTGTTTTTCTTTTTTTGGCCAGGCAGTAGCAGACAGTGTGCTCTGGAGGGGGGCTGGGG
>JANHFX010001487.1:56471-78213 GCA_027560015.1 Chloroceryle amazona | reverse complement strand
GCGGTGCGGCGTCGGGTGGTGCGTAGCGCTGGCGAGACGAGGCGCCGAGAGGCAACGTAACCAAACGCACATTTTGTTAAAGCTAGGTAACAATAGTAAGTCACAAAACAGCAAGTCAAAGCTAGCAGACCCAACTAATAACTTTATTTAAAATATTACCCCTAGCATTTTAAGGCTTGACACTGTGTAGTATTCAGCTTCTTTCTCATTCATTCCCAAGGGTGTTCAACATGTTATTGCAAATTGAGGCACCATTATCCCTCCCCTTGAGGAATGCATTCGTGTCAGTACCTGAGCAGCTGCAACATGTTCTAACATTAGAGGGACGCCACATGTGCTGCCAGCCACGAGCTTAGTGTTCAACTAACTATACACACATGGCAAATTGTCCTGGGTAAGGGTGAAACACCTTGTTCTAAACCAGAACAGTTATTTAGCAGACAGGAATCCAGCTCACTCCCACA
This sequence comes from Chloroceryle amazona, assembly GCA_027560015.1. NCBI lineage: Eukaryota > Metazoa > Chordata > Aves > Coraciiformes > Cerylidae > Chloroceryle > Chloroceryle amazona. The sequence continues at coordinate 77,749 of JANHFX010001487.1, read as the reverse complement.
CTCTAAAAAACACGAGCTTAGTAATTCTGAAACCATGCTGGATTGTTATAGTAATACTTCAGAAGAAAAGTACTGTGCCCCTGGAAAATTTGTCTCTCACTTTATCCAGTGTTTATGGAGCTGTCACACTGCTGCTATCTTTGGGGACATGCTCTTTGCTGCAGCTTCTATTCCTCTTCCTCCCACATGAAGCACCCAGTGTACCTACACTCTTTCTGGGCTGCATTCACTGTAGCCTCCGTTTCTTTTTCTCCTTGCCCTTTTCTCCTTGCTCTCTCTCTAAACTGTATACAACTTGAAACTACAGACACTGTTAAGGTATTGCACAAAGTGTATCATTATCAAAGACTCCTTTGGTTCAAATCCCCACATTTCTTTAACAACAGAGTAAAAATATTTTTCTTCTAACTTGTGCTCAAAATGCATCCCTTTGAACTCTATCACCAGTTTCCCCCTTTGCAGCTTTTCTGATACTCGTCATTCTTGTCAAGTGGTGCCAAAATTTGCAGCCAGATATCTGCATGTGGTCTAGGCAAGCCTTGGTATGGCACTGCATGAAATAACCTTGTTTTCTTCTCTCAAACCCTTCATGAGTATCCTACAGTCCTGCTTGCTTGTCAGACTGCTGCCTGACCTAAACACAGTTTATACAGGTTTTCCCCTGAACAGTATCTTCCCCATTTTGTATGGTTGCTGAAATTCACCCAGAAGTCCAGACATAACTGCACGTCTATGGTGAAAGCGTGCAAAAGGGCCCATAACTCTTGAATTGCTAGCCCTTCCCACAGCATGACCATGGCCATTGCGACCTGTACCCTCCCGGGCAACACATGAGCCCAGTTCAGGGAACATGGCTGACACAGGACTGCACACAAGAGGCTGCAGCCTGCCTAGGGGAGGGAGGGGAGTCTAGACATGCAGACGCAAGCCCTGCTGTATCACTCACCCACAGGGCCAGAGAGCAGGGGCTGGACCCACTTCCTTCACTAGAGCAGACATAACACCTGAGACATAACACCTGAGACTAGAACTTTACAAACTTGGCTTTATCTGGCAACTGAGCTTGCAGAGCTTCCTGAAAGACACTGTCTTCCACTGGGGCTACTCATTAAATGCTACTATCTAGTTATGCAAGAACATACTGCTCTTGCTGGAATTCCTTTTATAAGTGCTGAAAGCAAAATTACCCCTTCATGATAAAAACACTAAGAATATAAAAATAAAATGTAAAAAGGAGGGCACAGTTACAAAAAGCGTGCATGTCTGACATGAATAGTCTTTTCCTATCCTCCTCCATATTTCACCTTTTTTCTTTAGAAAGTAACATGTTCTGATCACTATACATGCCTGTTTTAATGAGTATCAGTAGCCACTGTCCTTAACAAAGGTCTATAGGTGCCATTTAACTGTCAATCTCACAGATATTATTTTTGCTATTTCTTCAATTCCATTTTCAGACACTTCTAAACAAAAATTGCCTGTAGTCATTACGCATCAAAGGCTTATGGCAGCTGGAGGTCCAAAAAAAAGCAGTTTGTTACTTTGCTATAGTTTTTTATTTGTATTTTCTTTACTTTAAAGAAATGAATCTGCAAAATGTAACATAGATCTATAATTGAGATTACTAGCTCCAATCTGGCCTGCAACTACTAATAAAAAACGAGTAACCTTCATTCTCTGTAGCATCAGCTTTTTCTAGGTATTTTAGCAATGGGATACAGCTATTGAAAAACAGTATTTCTTCTTTCTGGGAAAAAGACGTAGCAGAATGAAAACACAATCAACAGCATTTACCTAAGACAGTCTAGTGACTAGAAAAACATGGGGTGATAGAGCTGCAAGATGAAGACCCCTGTGTGTAGATGCAGTAATTCTAGGAAAATCTGGGCATTACATGGTGATTAAAGTCAGCCTCCAACTTCGAAGTCTGGCTTACAGGTTTTTCCCATGTGTGATACAATGAAAGAAACATTACATTTGAAACTGCCTGAAGTCAGATTTCTTCCAACACAACAGATTAAAGCAAATAACACGTCTTCAATGAAAAAATAAGCTATAAAAGGCCAATTACATGATAGGTGAGGCATACAGCTTATTTCCAAATCTCCTGGCTGTATCTGTAGCTTTCATTAATCACAGATCTGAAGAAAGGTGTGGAGGTTCAAAAAACAGTTTGAAAGTTGATGCATTTGAATAAAATCATACAACTAACAAACCTAGTAATGTTCAGTATTAAAAATGACTTCTTAATTTTATAATTTTATTTGATCTATCTATATAAGAACAAATATTCACACAGAGGAAAAGTATGAAAAGCAAAATCCAGGGCCTGAAATGGAGTTCCCTGAAGAAGTTCTTGAGGCCAGTGTGGAGCCCAGGGATTTAATCATGTATAAGATGCTTCAAAATAGAAGCTTTATATACTCTTCAAAAATTCAACCAATTACTCTTCAGTCTTACCCTAAAAACACAGATCATGGGAAACTGCTGAAAACATAAATAGCCTTCTCGTGTGAAAACTCCAAAATTTGGAGGGAAAAAAAAAAATAAAATGAAGTTGCATATGGAGCCAAATACCTCAGAAAGACTAATTCTTTCCTCTCATTAATGTCATTCATAAAATTACTTCACTAGATTTAAAGAACACTGCAAAATCTCTGAAAACTCATTCATACTTTTAATAGTGGCAACAGAGTAAGGAACTGAAGGCCCTTGTGAACATCTCCGATTGCTTGAGAGGAAAGAAAAAATCCTGCATTTGCACAGGAGCAGGTGGGTTACTGACTCGAGTGCTTGTGATCCAGCACCTGCACGCTGCCTGCATCCCCAGGCTCGGCGCTGGGAGCGGAGCACTGCCAGCACAGCTGCGGGTGCACACAAGGCAGGGAGACAGGAGGAACATGGCTCACCCAGCCACCACATGCCGATCTGCTGATCTTGGGAGAGATGCTGCAGTGGGCACCACAGTGTGCCGCACAAGGGAAATGTTTGCCTTATCCTGCTTCTTCCATGCACCTTGAGGGGAGCAAGGAGACATGGCAAATCCATGAACTATTCCTGCATTTCTGCATCATAATCTTAGCTCGCTTGCATAAAAAAGTGCTGGGATCCTCTGCCAGGATAGAAAAAAAAAAAAATGGAGACTACTACTGGGAACAAGATGAACCAATCCTCACCTGCTGCTAAGAGCAGGTGGGTTGTTAGTCCTGTTGAGGGGAGCAGCTCCCTGACCACTGGTAACTGATTCATGGCCCAGCTCCTTTCTCAGCCCTACACAGCTTCAACAATTTCCTTAAGTCTTGAAAAGGGTGCACACTTGAAATTTTTTAAATGTCTTGTGCCTGGAAAGGAGGTAATTATAACCTGCCATTCCAGTCCCCTGCCATCTAGATCTGAATAGGGACATCACCCGGTCTCACAGGTGACTAACTGTAGGGACCATGTGGGCCCGTTACAGCTTGTGTCCTTGATGTTGCATCCAGACAAGGCATCTCAGCCAGTCTCAGAGCTGTGAGCACAGGGTTTGCCTACCTATGCTCAGGTTAAGCTCAGAGACATTGTGGCTCTTGTCCTCTGGGAGCTGCTGGTGCTCTCACCTCTGCTCCCGGCTGAGCTATGGCCCCTGAAGTGGAGCAGCCTGCCTGTGGATCCATGTCCCGTGACCAGCCTCAACCCACCCCCAGGTAGGTGTCCAGTGATGAGGGCTGGGGCTGTCCCACTGCTCCCCAGCTGCCCTGCTCCTGGCTGGTGAAGCAGGATGGGCCCTGACTGCCAGGCCCTGCCAGGCTCTCCACGGAGAGCCCCCACCACCGTGCCCTGACATGGGTAAGCTTGTGTTCTCCATCCAATGTACTGTCATTCAGTACAACTGAAATTCTAAACAGTAGTAACACACCTGGGTACTTCTGAACCTTCTGGTTATTACTGCCATAGCACTGAAAGTCATCCCTTTAAAACTAGGTATGAGCCCATTTAAATCCTCTAAGAGCTGGCAGTTACGTCCCTGCTGAAGAGCCCCATCCCCACTTGCAGAGAAAGGATACTCCTCCTGGCCCTGGGTGCACGGTGCTTCTGTAAGGAGAGGTATTTCCAGCAAACACTGTGTACCTGGCACAGGAGGGGCTGCTACACCTCACTGCATCTGACAGACATGTACCCACAGGGTGCTCCATGGTGGCAGCACCACAGTCCTATGCCATCGCCCGAGCAGGCACCCCCAGTCATCCACCCTGGTGGACTGCACCAGCCAGCAGCATCAGCAGGATGCTCGCTTTAGTTTCTGAGACCACCTGTGATGCTCAAATGGGAGCCACTAAACCAGGCAAATGGAGCACATTGAGAATCACTGCCAGAAATGCACGCTTTTTTTTTACTGTTTAACCTATTTAGAGCTCAGAACACAAACCAAGCTTTAAAAGAGCTCTCTGGAGTAAAACACTGTAGTTAAAAATATCAGACGACTGTTTGGGAAGACCATTCCTATCTTGTGAGCAATAGCTGGAAATTATTATCTGTGTTTTAATGGTATCAGACAGTAAAGGAACGAAACATGGAAGCTCACCGCAATCAGCGGAAGAATCTCATTGATTTAATCAGCAAGACAGAGGCCAAGAATCTGTAACCTCTCAGCAAAAAGACATCAGATAAGGACAGTAAACACCCCTGGGAAGGACACGAGATCCTTAGGTGGAGAAATTATGCTCACAGGAAGAGGATAAGCTAAATGAAAACCAGCACAGAGGCACACACAAAATGGGGACTCAGCTCCTCAGCCACTGAATCATCTGCTTTGTGCAATGCACTCGTGTCAAAGGTGCCTGTGCTTCCCAGCTGGAACACTGTGAATGGAACTCAAGAGTGCTACCAGAAACACAGCTCCAGTAAAGCAACTGCAGATACACAGGCATGTCCCAAGGCATTAACATTCACATAGTCAGAGGACAGAAATCAAGTTTTTCATTATTTATTATTTGTACCACAACTACTAGTTGCTGAGCTGTAAAGGCTACTACAGTGTTCTATGTAAGTGGCACAAGGCTCTGAAGAAGCTCTGTGAAATGTTTTCCATTATTCCACCTCATTGTTTCTCGCTTTCTTTCCTCTCTTCTCTCTGTATCTTTTAAATAGTTTATTTGTTCAAATACTTGCTTGTACGATGTTAATTCTTTTGGCTGCTCTGTCCTGAAGTAAAACAGCCCAGACTCCTGCCAGCTATTTCCCTTTTTCTTGCCAATGTTGCTAAAAGAAGACACACTTGCTGGCATGCACCTCCTCCCTGACTGGCTACCTAGAACAGAAGCACAGTCAGAAAACGGCCTCATTGATTCAGCCACAGCTTCATTCTACCATGAAGCTATGCACTGCCACAGCTAACTCATCTAGGACTCAGAGTACTTACTATATGTTATGGTTACAGCCTCACTAAACAGTCTGTGAGGAAAAGGCTGCATCTGCTTGACTCGTCTCCCATTTTACTTCATCGTCCCAGTGCTCGTACTGTATGCATGCTGGCTCTGCCTAGGCTTCTTTCTGTGGTGAGCCAAATGGTCCCACAAGAGGAAATCCAAGAACAGAATAATATGCTCAAGGTCTGTTCCCTGAAGCTGCATTTAAAACATCAAATCTGTCTCCATATACTTGGAACATTCCTCCAGTATTTTACCAAGGAAGTCATGTACCCTCAAACTTCCTTATGATATGCTCCAGGACATATAGCACTAACTAGACATCCTATAATAAATCCAAGAAAGTTGCAAGCCTTGCAGAGTGAGGGCCAAATCAATAAACACTAATTAGCCCAGTGGGCAGAATACTCTCCCATGTGTCCTCTAAGACACAAACTTCCTTATTCAGTTGAGGAACCAAAAAACAGAAAACCAGAGAGATGCCACCAACCAAGAGGGAACACTGAGCACAGCAATGATCTTTAATCTTGTTCCTCTGAAAAGCTTTGATCCCAAAGTCAGCTTTATCAAAAGACATCTCTTCTTACTTAGAATCCAGAATGACAAATCCTCTTCTGTCACTAGACATACTCAACTGTATTTCAAGTTATCATACACACTGTATTCTTTAGCTTCTTGCCGCAGCTGCCAGTGGTTCTGAAAATATCTGTTTAACTTAAGAGTGTGGTCACAAAAGCATGCAGTAGCACAATTCCCTTCTCAGACTAAGAAAATTCAACCAGCCAGCTTGTCCCATTTTCCATGAGAATACCCTGTCATTTACATGAGGCGCAGCTCAGAGCAGATTTGGGCTCAAAACAGAAACATCGAAGAACCTCTAGGCTCCAGGGCCATGGTAAAGTCATACAGGGCAGAATACAGGAATCTCAGGCATATGCCAATTCATGTAGTAGCTGATGGCTTTCACCAGTAGTGCAGCTTTGGACTTTGGTGACCAGTTCTGCTTCTATCCTGCCTACACTCAAATGTCAGTATGACAGAAAGGGACTGTGGAGAAGTATGAACACCTGGGATATTCTTCACAGCAGCTTGGAGGTGCCCTGCGACAGATGTGCAGGAGTCACAGAGCTGAGAGAGGAGGGAGGGTCACACAAGGACTAATGAAGCATCCTTTGGCTGCAAAGAGAAGGGAACTGCCCAGTAAGAGCCAGGGCCATATCCACAGCTGCAGTACTATTACAGGCATAAACCACAGAACCCTCTCTCTACATGACAATGCTGTAATTAACATCTTCCAAGAGAACAAATAGAATACTTACCTGTATTTATGAATGATGGCATTAAATAATCTTCCATCACGCCAGCAGGTAGTGAAATTTTCACAATGAATTCCAGCATAGCCCTCGGTTGTCTGCTGTGACCACAGGAGCAGTCTCTCTTTAGCAGACATGTCCTCTGACTCTCCAGTAACATGGATATCAGATATCTGAAATACAATTAATGTAAATATTACAATTACATATAACCCAAAGTGATATTTTAAGTATCGCAGAAAGTCATTCTGCATTACTGAAGAATTTTCTGATATTTGCATACACAAATTTATTTATGTACTGTAATAATATTCTTTCACATCCTGCCCTTATGCATTCTTAGTGTCTTCAATACAAAATACAAAATTCATCTAGCTTCACAATTCCCTTCAGTTAGCCAGTTCTCAGCCTCCTCATTTCTAGGGACAAAGGAATACTACTAATGAAAAGAACTTAACTCTGTCTATTTTATGCTGGTAATGTGGATAGCAATCTGGTTTTCTATAATCTGTTTTTCTGTGGTAAAACTACCACTGTATAAATATGAAGCAGACATTTCCCTAATTTGCACGTATTGTTTGCACCTCACGTTATTGATACTTTACTCAGGGTATATCTAAACTGCAAAATAGAACAAATAGACAAAGATACGCCTTGATAAATAAAAGTGCTATCACATTTTGTCTTTAATCCCAAAAGACTACCTTTTACCACCTATCCAAACAACAATAGATAATATATTTTATTATGAAGAACACCAAGAACCCAGGTACCACGAGCCACTACATAAAGACCCATGTAGTGTAGCTCAGATATTACAAAAAGCAGGCTGAGCTGCTTGTGCAGAGGCAAGAGGGCTTGAGACAATGCCAAGATTCATGGGTGGATGCCAAGCACTCCCACGAGCCTATCTGGAAGAGGCCATGCTGCAGGAAGTGACAGGTCTCCTGCAGCTCTGGAGCCAGTCTGAGGCCAGGGCTCAGGAGAGTGCAGCCCACAGACAACTTCAGGGGCGAGCAGGTGCTTGAGTTAGCTGCAGAAGGGGCTTAACTCTGGACCTGTGCCAATCCCAGCAATTATGTTCTAGTGTAAACCAGGAAACTATGTTCATGAGGTCAGATAGGATGGTTGTAACGATGCCTCCTAGCCTCGAAATCTCTGAATGCAAAGGTATCTTCTGTCCAGGCTCTTCCTGGAGGGATTCAGACAGGCAAGGCTGGAAATTACCATTTTTCTCACATTAAAGCCACAAAACACAGTGCCAGGAACAAAGAGATGTAGTTTTCCTATTGATGCTGCTATGTCAGTGCCTAACAGGAGGTGGTGGAAAGCACTAAGAAGCAGAGTATTAGAGGATGCTCCTCGGAGATGTCAAGGCTATGTAGCTGCTGTAGTGCTCTCTGTTTAACCATCTTTCACAATTCCAGGGGACAATGAGCATTTACAGCCACACAGTAAACTGTAAGTGAACTGAATGATGGGAACAAATTAATTTACATTATCTTCTCTGCAAGTATTCACAAAACAGATACTTATCGCAGGCCATCATATCTGCTGGCTCTAGGTAAGGGAAAGATACAGACAAAGTAGTTTTAACCATTCAACTAGCCCATAAATACCACTGAAGGTCTGATGGCATTTTCTGTATATTGTCTCCAGCTTCACTGTACATTTTTAAGAAAAAAAAAAACAGAGAAAAAAAGAATCCCTTTTTTGTTTAAAACACTGTCAAGAAACACAAGCAGCTGTGATTGTTTACAAATTTCTAATTATCAAAATCCTGCATGGAGTATTTATTACATGAAATCACCAAAATGCTGACAGTATGAGTCTTAAAATTGGAGACAACAGGGAATCCAGTGTGGCAAGAGACCAACTTAAAATCTCTCTGAAAATTTTCATGCAAAAATTCAAGGGAGCTCATCTGCAGTGTAAGACAGATTTCTTTTCTATTGGTTACCTTTCTTTCTTCTTTGGTATTTCAAAGCAAGAAAGCAAACTAAATATTTTTTCAGTAGCTTTAGTTTCTATTCATCACAGAACAACCAGACCACAATAAAAATGAAGTCAACCGTTTATCACTTATCCAGACAAAGCTTCTGAAAGAGATGATGTCATCTGAAGTGCCACATGCTTTGCAAAAAAAGAAAAAAAAAAAAACAAAACACTATACTTTTTTTCCCCTGTCATTTTCAGAAAGTCCTTTGTGTGCAATCCTTACGTGTCACATTTTTTAATATATTCTAACTAAGCAAGCTGACATGGTAATTTGCTAATGGCCATTCCTCATAGCTAATTTCAAACCTTTAGCCTCCTTTACAGTTAATCGACTGGCCATGGCTTTGTACACTGCAGCCTGCAGAGTGTGCAAACTCAGCATATCTGAGTGCACATCAGATTCCTTGGCAACAAGTGACTTCAGATCTCATAGCAGCTTCTGAAGGGTCTACTGTATCTGTTGTTACATACAAGCAACATTTGTAGCTATGAACACGTACACAAGGAGGGTATTTCTTCTCAAATTGACCCCTAGGCAAGCTTGCAATCCAAAATTTGGATGGTTGAAACATTAGTTTAGCTCACTACCCTAAGATCAGGAGGTTTTTGATTCAAAATCTTCCAAGCACCACATGGCACCCTAGTTGGCCAATGAAGAGAAAGGAATAGGCTAGACTGGGTTTAAAAACTAAACCTGCTTCTCACTCATGGAGGTAGCCCGTTTCATTGCAGGTTAATGAACACTTAACATTAGCCTGAGACTGAAAACAGCCTAAGCACTTCTGTTTTCTAAATAATGTATTTCAGGTTCCAAGGCTAAGATTTCAGACTTTTTCGTAAGCAGTGAATTAATATTTTAAAAGTACAAAAACACACAGAGGGAAACGGTGAGTCAAAGAGCTGTATTTTATTACACTGACAAATACAAGCTCTCCTTTGCAAGATGCCCCATTAACTTGGAACTACCTAACAAGTCAAATACTACCCCCACAAAATAAGGTGTCAAAGGGAGAGAGAGTAAGCACATCTTTCCTTTGACAACACATAAGGACAGTATAGGTACTCATCCACAAACTACGCATTATCATGAATATCTACAACACTATTTGCCACAGGAAAGAAAAAGGACTACTAAATTAGGAATACTAGACTAGGAAATAAGAGGCAAACAAATCTTTTCCTCTTCAAATTTTGTCCTTCAGTCTGAGTGAACTTTTCATTCTTACATCCCTATCACTTACCTGTTAAATACTGTTACTAGAGGACATTTATTCCTTAAGCATGGAACACATTATTAAGTTTGTGCTAGTATGAGAAGTTGTTTGCTAGAGATCCAGTTCTCCAAATTATCTCAAAGCATGTGCATTCCAAGCTATGTAAGAAAAAGTGACAAAGGTAATTCTCTGCACAGCCCTTGTATTTCAGGATCAAAGTCCTAATTGGCATAAACACTCTTATTTCTTGTTTGTAACTTGGAGAACTAGTTCACCTCTGCTACTCTGTGTTTTTTTCTCTGCTTGTAAATTCTCTCTACATCATACAGTATATTGAATCCATACACCAAAAAGCCTTGAGCTCTTTGCTTGCACTAATTTCAGTGATGCAGTTTTGAGTCCAAAGAACAGAGCAGAGCTGAGAAGACTTTCCAAGAGATCAGCAGTGGTGCTGGATCTCTGTAGCTCATTTTTTACAGTGCAAACAGAAGAAGAGCAAGACTCATATAGATAGTAAGAAGTCTTCCCTCCGATTCCATCTTATCCCAAATGTTTTGAAGCAAGTCTAAACTTGACATAATATACTTAACTGAACAAAAGTATATAAAAGGCTGGAGATGTATGAGGTACAATAAAATGTATTCTGATATCAATTAGCCCTAAACCAGAAAAGTCTGCAAAGCACAAAAAAAAGAGAAAAAAAAGAATACGTGAATATGGAGAAATTTTGAAATGCTCTTTTCCACCTAAGCTAAGTAGTTAGTTATGTGTTATGTTTGAAGAGGGCTGTTGACAGCATGTTGAGGGAAGTACAGTTATACGAATGGAATTTGAACTTGCATGTGATCATGAAAAGTCTTCTCCCCTGACGTTACAGTTGGACTTTGTGAGTTTCCATTTGGCTATAAATTCAAATGCTCCTATTCAACTCTCACAAGGCTCTGTGGAGCTGCAAGTCCAGCCCTGGGGAACACGTTTCAAAAAATACTGGATCAGCTGAAGTAGGTCAAAAGGGAAAAACAAGAGTGACAAAGCTCTAAAAACAAAAGACCAATTAATTTGGTTTATTTAGTCTAATGTCGAAAAAACCAAGAGGAGATGTGGCAACAGGCTTCAAGTATGTAAAACACTGTTGCAAAAAAAAAGTAATAAATCAACCCTTCTGGGAAAAGGACTGATGAGTTTAAAATGAGTGTACATACTTTCAGCTAAAACCACTTGTTAATACAAAAGATAGATAAGCACTGGAATAATTGCCCAGGAAGTATGTGAAACCAGTAAGGCAGACACTGGACAAGTATCAGTTGAGAATGGTTTTCATTAAGTTAGCTTGCCTTCAGGTAAAGAGATGACCTAGATGACCTGTCCAGAACCTTTCCAGACATGGTTTTGTAGTTCCATCAATGATTACAGATCTTCATACACCAGCATTTAAGGTGGACTGCGACTACTTCTTGTGTTACAAAGAAGTAAACAATGCTATGCCAATTAAAAATTCCTGACTTTTGCTCTGCAAATCACATTCCAGAAGACCAGCTGGCATCCCTCCCTCCTTAACTGTACTGCATGAATAAATAATACAACATGATATGATGGTGGACACAGTTGGAAGGTGTCTTTTACAACTAGCTGCAATAATAACTGTAATGAAAAACAGATGATTACTTAGCCAGAAGTACTCTACTGAATATGGTGATTACAAATAATCTACATTCTATTTAAAGGCAAATATATTTGCCTTTAACATGTCTCAAAATACATGTGTTTGGGTTTTTTTTTTCTTTAGTAGTACTGTAGATAAGAAATCTGCTCTATCAAATGCTATGCAAATGCATGGAAAAAAAAATGCTGAGGTACTTGCTGCCAAGAGAACAGTTGAGTACTGGAAGTAGAGGAATGATTCTCTTTGGATATTTGTTTAGACATATTTTCTAGAAAACTTCTACATCCATAAACCAGAACTGAAACTACCACAAATGAGACTGGAAGAGTAATGATAATGTTCAATAATGTGTTATAGAGAAGTAGTTGGTTTCAATACAAGCTGACAACCACTAAAAACTGGTGGTAACACCAGTTGGTAGCTATCTTTTGCTGATACCAAATGAAAACCATGGCTTGTACAGGAGACAGCAAATAGCGCAGTGGCAGTATCCCCTGCACAGAAGCCAAAACTATGGCCTTGATTTTCTACTGTACCTGCATTGTGCTAAAACATCACCAAGAAGGAGAAGCAGCTGCAGGAAGCTTGTCTGATTCTTGATCCACAACTTCTTGACCTGAACACAAACTGCCATCTTCTCTAGGATACCCTTGAGATACAATGGTATCAGAGCATATCTTGCTTGAGGAAGTCATCTTCATCACTCTAATAGAGTAAGGGCCATAGAAATTAGGCCCCAGTAGAGTAACAAACTTTTCTCTCAAAGCTATTAGTGAGCAGTCAGGAACAAAGCTTCAGAATACCCCACTTCCCTGAATTTTTCAAATAGGAAAGCAGAAGGAATGCAGTAGCCCATATATGAAGACAAAAATCAAAATTGTTTTACACGTGTAAGAAAAGGCGCCACTGAAAAAAAAAATAAAATGGTACATTCCAGCAGCGGGGACTATGCTATTTCAGAGGGTAAAATGTTGTATCTGTTACAGCAGAAATTAGCCTGCTGTACCAAGGAGTTTCCTCTGGTGTCTGTCTCATCTTGAAAAGCCAATGTACTTTCAAATATCAGCCACTTCTAAGACACTGTGTAAGCCAAGAATACACTACTGTGTGGATAAGCTGACAAGGTGAGTAAAGGTTACCGGTCTCCGTAATTATGGCAAAGAAAATGGTAAAAACCGAAATTGGTATCTGCTAATGCTGTGTATCAGCTCAGGCTGACAACAGCAACTTTGTGGATTTCTATAACAGCTTTACTGTTTTGCACTGAAATACCAGACATGCAAATACTGATTTAGTTCTCAAAAGCAATCAAAAAAAGCGGTCATGACTTAGTAAAATAAGCTACAGTCTGAAATCAAGACTTTTTCCTGGATTTGTTCAGGTCAAAGCTAGGCGCCCTTAAAAATACTTAAACTCGGAACTTTGTGAGGAGAAAGGTAACTGAACTAAAACCCAGACATTTCAGCAAGTCCTGCGTTTAGTCTGACCTGTCAGTAGATTTCATATTTATACCATAACACAGTGTTTCATCAGTATCAGCAAGGATACTCAGTACTGATGTAGGTGCTCAACAAAAGCCTCAGTCTTTTCCTCTTTACCCCTGTGGTAACAAGTGGTATATGCCTGGTTGGAGCAATAAATGCAGAAATATTAGAATTTGTATTGCCCTGATTATACAGGGAAAAGAGGCCATGCCTGGCTGAACAGATAAGGCTTCAGACTCTTTTTCTCAGTAATGACGTTTTGTTCAAATCAGAGTACATACCTAAGCTGTTCCTGAATTCCAGCTACGATTAAGAGGGCAAAGATCTCTGTGTGTATTCAGAGGCTATCTGTGCTAGTGTGTACTGTGTGCTGTAATTGGGTGTGTTTTCTGCATTTAAAAACTAAGTTCAGAAAAAGTGTCTTTTAATTCCTGTTACAACAGGAAATTATATAAACAACAGAAGTGTAGTTAGCTTTTTGCCGAAAGGAGCACATTTGACTTCTGTCCATTTCCCCTGCTCACTCACCTCAAAGCTCAGATGTCCCTGTTAAGCAAGGGGAAGTTTTGGACCAGATCCTTTTATTGGCATTTGACTCACACGGATTAGAGTTGTTCGGACGATGAGTAGGGCAGAACTAGTAATACGGATTGCACTGGTGAGCACGGATACCAACAGATAAAAATTTGCTTTCCTTCCAACATTATGCAACTAACCTTGCACTCTAGTTTCTCTTTTTCTAAAAGGAAAATAATCCTATCCTCAGAGGAAGATGGAATTTCAGTAATTGATATGAATAGGTCATACCGACAGTTTGTAAGGAAAGATGTTTTAAAAGAAATGTATAGTATTATTAACAGTATTTATGCTCACTTTTTCTGCTTCAAGCTGCTTAGATACTTCTGTCTTTCTTCAGTTCCTACTGGCCATAACTGAAAAGAATTAGAAATATTCCTTTCCTTGATACAAGACCCAAAGGCATTACAAGACTGTCAAAAGTTGCTAAGAAAATTTCCTGCAGCTAATAAGTGTTCACTTAACTCTTTAAAATTCACTCCACCTTCTAAAACCATTTTAACATGTAAATCTTTTTCCTAAATTAGGAAACAAATCAAACTACTGACAGCAGAACAGCACAAGGACACATCAATACCCTTGAAGCACAGAGGTATTATTTAACCTGTGAAAAAGATTAAGTAATATGCTTTGTCTGTCCTATGACTCGATGTAGCATCACAGCATGTGTAGAAGGCTTACATAGAGCAAAGCAAAGATATTTTTATAACAGTATAAAAACTGTTCCAATAATTACTCTTATCTAACTTTCAAATATTATATACTGTGCCAAAATACTTGCCTTGCTTCTGTTTGGTGGAATGCTAAATAATGTCTTTTCTTTTGGCAACTGGGAAAGCACAGCAGCAGAAGAATAAAATTTCTTTTGTTCAAGCAGCAAATCACTTTTTCTTTCAGAAAGAAAGTGATGCAGCTTTTCAGATATATTGCTTTCTGGGACATCTTCAATGATTCTGCAAGAAGTTACGTTTAACCCAATTTCTTCACATTGTCTGCCTAAAATGTGGATAGCAGAATCCAAGCTGGCTGCTTTTCCATAACAAAGACCACTAGATTTCTTCAGGAATGCTAATTCTCTCTTGTTGCCGTCCTCCAAGTATTTCCTCTTCCATGCACAGCAGTTCTCTGAAGTCTTCTCTTGTTCCTTTAACCATGTCTCTGCTTCATCAGACTTGTTGAGTCTCTGATTGTCACCATGAAAACTGTCCCCATGAAAACTGCCCCCGCAAAGAGAATCACTCTTTGTTTCACTTGGTAAAACTTCTGCTTTAACAGGATCAGATGAAATGTCTGTACTCACGGGCAGAGCATTACCAGCCACTGTCACTCTCCCAGGGACAGAATCAGCCAATCTCACACTCTTGGGATGAATCTCGATGTTTTCTGAAATCCCCACTTTATACTGGCTTTTTTCTTCATTTTCTTTAACCTGTACTGAATCTGTTCCCTCCTCTGTTGGTTTCTTTCTCCTTTTTCTTCTCAAATATTTTCTTCCAGGGGAATGTTTAGCTGGACTTAAGGGAGCTTTGGCAGGATCTAAACACAGCTCTTCCTTTTCAGCCCTCACACATCCACAGACATTCCCCATTTGGCTTTTGGTAACTCACGGTTGTACAGTCTCATTCATTCCAGTATATTTACATACACTTAAATCCTCCTCAGAAAGTTAAGAAACGCCGTTTGCACTGTAATTTCTTCCAGACTTCACGTCCATCCTCCTCAGTACGTAGCCATTTTGCTTATGAGAAATGCACACGCAACAAACGTTGTGGCACGGTGCCCAGGCAGGGCCTGTGTCTGATTAGACACTGTGGCTTATTTCTGGCCACCAATCCTCTTAAATAAACATCACTGCTTCAGCATTGGGTTGTAATGCTGATGGCCTTTCTCAGAGATGACATAGCATTTATGAGCAACAGAAAATTCTCGCATGCATTTTAACTTCCCGTTTAATTTAGTAACTCGAGCAAGATAAAAGCAGAAAAATATGCAGCAACCTTTGAAACTATTAGCTACACTCCAAATTCAAAAGCAAGCAGCAAGCAAATAGCAGGGATTTACTTAGGAGATTTGTTTTGCACTTCATATTTTTTATTACGTAGCTAATGATCCACAGAAGGGGATAAACAGAAGGGAAGAATAAAATGAAAGATCAAAGATTGCTCTGACAGCTTGTTGGGGGTCAAATTTTTATTTGTATGCAGAGTTTTCATAGCAGCTGATGTGAATTTCACTGATTTGTCAGCTATAAATAACCTGCTGCTTCACTCCTATCATACAAGTGTAACAGCTTGCTCAGGGCAGTGGTGCTGTGGGGCTGGAACTCTGCAGTAGATTTAAACCTTCAGGCAGATAAAGATGAAACAAATCACAACAGCCAGTCTGTCTAGAAAACTGTCCACAAAGTTACTGCTTATAAAAATGGAGCTTTATCTTCCTCCCATCATCCTATTCTGCAGGTATCCCTGTGTAGCTCTGAATATAACATCCAAGAAGCATCTAACTACACCTGAAACTAGGTAGAAATGTACACCACTAAAATGCAAGCAGAGTCTTATAACCAGCATTGGAAAATATCTTTTTATGCTCCCACTTCATTTATGTAACCGACACTCAAAACTTATTAAAACCAACATGCATCAGCAGGAATACACATGAATGGTTTCTCACACTGAGAAAGAAGTACCAAGTGACTTGCCAAGCATTATCAGGTCTTACCAATGAGTTTCCCTCACTTATTTGAAAAGGAATTGCAATAAAACCCACAGACCTTAGACCCAGGGGGAGGTTCCACCGAAGTATTCTACAACATTTTACTGACAGGATCAATACAGCAAAGAAGTAGGATTGGTCTCCAAAGAATTGCGAAGAGTTCAAGTGCTCCTTGCTGATGGCTCTCAGGGAACTGGGGTTGAATTTGACAGCAATGTTTAGATAATTTTATTCCTTAACACTAAGGGACTAGAAGGCTGTTGCAGAACACTGTGTACCACTGATAGGCAGCTACATACAGGCACAATGCTGACAAGTTTCTTTTCATGCTATGACCGCACTCTTCCATGACTTCAGTTTGCATTTGCTTTTATAGTATGCTTAACATACAGGTGTGGCTGGGACATTTGCTCCTTTACTTACGGTGAAAAAGCTGTACTCTAGTCATCTTAGAAAAGTCATCTTAGAAAAGTAACTTTCAGCCAAGGCCCAGAGGACTCAACTGATTTAAAACACATTTCCACATGGGACTGAGTTGGGTCTTGACATGGCCCCCCTTAGTTAATAGAAAAGCACATCTGAGGGGAAAAAAAGAGAAGTCTTTGTAAATGACATTACGATGTTTGTACAAACAAACGGCTTTTACACCTGAAAATATACCCCTCCTTCTCCTCTCTCGTCAGAAAAGACAATTCAGGACTTTGCAGTGCAATGAACCAAGACTGATTTAATTTCACACAGATAAAGCTTCTGGTTTAGCAATAACATGTCTATTAACAATAATATATGGTAATACAGTAATATTAAAATATTACATTATGTAGTTTTGTTAAAAAATACTTACTATGTTTATGTTGATAAGGTTGAAGTAAAAATGTTAATTCAAATGCTGGACACTAACATTTGCAAGTTTTTATGCTATATTAACTGTCTGACTGAAAAGGTATTAAAGTGTAGCCTACCACAACTACACTGCCTATGTTGCTCTTCCTCCACAAAGTTTGCTGGAGTTAAAGATTTGCTTCAAAATACTGCAAATTTAAATTTTCAATGCACGCGAATATTTAAATTAAGACACACGGGCACTACAGTTTCTAAACAACAATTACATTAGACTTTTTAACTGAGTTTTAAAGAATGTGATTTAGTACCTATTTTCTTCAAGCTGTTTATATCTGCTTAACAGTCAGCATGATACCACCAACCTGCCAAACAGAAAACATCCCTAAAGCTTTTCAAAACTCCTCTTACAATCAGTAATACTGTCATAAAACTGTCAAATCAAATCAAGATAGGTCAGAAGAAACTCATACTGTTATTTACAGTTGACAATCTGCATTTTGCAATGTAATCAGTAATTTAGAAAGTCTCTGATGTTGCACATCCTCTTTCATACCTACCTTTTTGGTTTTTCTTAAAGTTTCTTTTCTTAAAGAGTATGGAATTAACTTTTTCACAAAATCAGATGCCTCTGTAGTGGAGTTAAAAAACTGAGGCAGAAAAATTCAAGACTCATTTCTGAAACTGGTTACAAGCTCAGTGCTCCCAACGACCCCAGCTTACTGCTGCATATTCCAGGTCAATTTAGTTATAAGCAC
Organism: Chloroceryle amazona; assembly: GCA_027560015.1. Lineage (NCBI taxonomy): Eukaryota > Metazoa > Chordata > Aves > Coraciiformes > Cerylidae > Chloroceryle > Chloroceryle amazona. The sequence continues at coordinate 59,786 of JANHFX010001487.1, read as the reverse complement.
CTGGTATATCTGCAGCTTTTCCTAGAACTTAACCATTCCTAAGGACCAACTGGGGACAGATGCATTCCAAGTATATCTCTACAGAAGATTAGTAGTATTCGCACCTTCCTAGAAATAAATGAGAAATATGTATTTTTGATACTTAATAGCGAATAACTATGTCACTGTCTGTCATTTTTGAAAGATCATGGAGAACTGGAGAGCTGCCTGAGTACTGGAGGAAAGCCAGTGTCACTCCAGTCTTCAGAAAGGGAAAGAAGGAGGGACCAGGAAACTAAACTGGTCAGCCTCACCTCCACCCCTGGAAAGCTGAGAGAACAGCTCATTCCAGATGTCATCTTTAAGCATGTGGAGGAAAAGAAGGTTATCAGGAGTAGCCAGCATGGATTCACCAAGGGGAAGTCACATTTGACCAATCTGACAGCCTTCTATGACAGCATGACTGTCTGGGTAGATATGGGGAGAGCAGTGGATGTTGTCTAACTTGACTCCAAGTTAAGGCTTCTGACATTGCCTCTCACAACACCCTCTTATGTAAGCTTAGGAAGTGTGGGTTAGATGGGTGGACAGTGAGGTACATTGAGAACTGTTTGAATGACAGAGCTCAGAGGGTTACAATCAGCAGTGCAGGGTCTAGCTGGAGGCCTGTAGCTAGTGGTGTTCCCCAAAGCCAGTAGTGGATCCAGTCTTGTTCAACATATTCATCAATGACCCGGATGAAGAGATAGAGGGTATCCTCAGCAAGTTTGCTCATGACACAAAACTGGAAGGAGTGGCTGACACACCAGAAGGCTGGGCTGCCATTCAGCAAGACCTGGACAGGCTGGAGAGCTGGGTGGAGGGGAACCTAGTGTAGTTCAACAAGGGCAAGTGTAGAGTCCTGTACGCTGGGAGGAATAACCCCATGCACCAGTACATGTTAGGGGTTAACCTGCTGAACAGCAGCTCCACAGAAGAGGACCTGGAAGTCCTGATAGACAAGTTGACCATGAGCCAGCAGTGTGCTCTTGTGACCAAAATGTACCCTGGGATGCATTAAAAAGAGTGTGACCAGCAGGTCCAGGGAGGTTCTCCTCCCCCTCTACTCTGCCCTAGTGAGACCACAGCTGGAGTACTGTGTCCAGTCCTGGGCTCCCCAGTTCAAGAGAGACAAGGAACTACTGGAGACATTGCAATGGAGAGCTACAAGGCTGATAAAGGGACTAGAACAGCTCTCTTAAAGGGAAAAGCTGAGAGATTTGGGGCTGTTCAGCTGGGAGAAGACAGAGGGGATCTTATCAATGCTAATAAATGTCTAAAGAGTGTGCGACAAGAGGACGGGGCCAGACTCTTTGCAGTGATGCCCAGCAACAGGATAAGGAGTAATAGGCATGAAGTGGAACACAGGAAGTTTCACCTAAACATAAGAAGAAAATTCTTTCCTGTGAGGTGATGAAGCCTGGCAACAGGCTGCCCAGAGAGGCTGTGGAGTCTCCTCTGGAGACTTTCAAAACCCACCTGGACACATTCCTGTGCAGCTTGCTTTGGCAGGAGGGCTGGACTAGACAATCTCCAGAGGTTCCTTCCAACCGCTACCATTCTGTGACTCTGCGATTCTGTAATTTAACAGCATTTACCATCTGCTCCTGAGTCTCTATTAACAATTCTTTCTGCCCTTCCTTGTTTATCCATGAGCCAAAAAGAAATAATCAATTTAACTTTTTAAGTCACTTATGCCCTTGAACCAAAGAAAATATCAAGGACAAAGGAATTGACAAATCACATTTATATCCATTGTGGTTTTTTTTTACATAAAAAAGCCCTATGCAAAATCATATTCCATGTTAAGGGAAGATGATAAATGAAAGTGCAAGCAACTAAAGACAAAATGACCATTTTAAGCTAACGGAAATTCTAGAAAGTTATAACCTTGTCTCTTTCCTTGATGCCACCAGAGATAATAGGAACAAACTGGAGATTCAAAAAAGGGAAAATTAAATTTATTCTAAAGGCCGTCTGCTACAGAAAAGAAAGATGATATTCTAAAGCATCATAAGAGGCTACCACTGAAGACTACAAGAACCAGAACAATATAGCAAAGACCCGACAACACTGGGGGCTTTGACTCAGACATCTCACTAGACCTGAATGGAAGCTCAGAGCTGGCTAAAGCACAAGATTCAGGTGATCAAAGCTGTTAAAAACACTACCATGGATTGTTGCGTTTCTTGGTTTTTTTTGCTTGCTTGTTTGGTGTTTTTTTGTTATTGTTTTCTTTAAACCAAAATACTCCAAAGATACAAATTTATACCCACCAATGCTGTAAATTTTAAGGAGAGATTAGCAAAAGACTTTTCTGACACATAAACCATTAAGAAGTACAACATGAATAAAAAATTAGACCAACACTTGTCTGCAATTTGATCCGTTTTAGAGGCTGCTTAATCTTAAACAAGAGGTTAACATTAAGACACAGCAAACAGAAGATTAACATCAAGACATGAAATAGTTTATTCAGATTTGAATGGGTTTGCATTTAACCATAGATTCTTTTATTTGTCAAGTTTGTCTGTGAAATGCATTTTTCTTAACACAGGACAGGTGTATTTACACATTACAGTGGTGATGTTGTTGAATTATCTGTCCATTTGTTAGTCTGCAAAATGGCTGAGACCATTCATCCTTTGTACACTGCTAATTTAGGCTTAACCATTAGTTTCACATGGCTTGCAAATGCTGTAAAGGGAAGGTTATTCCACTTTGCCAAACCACACCCGGTATCTTTTATCCTACAGTAAGAGGAATGCATTTCAAGTAGTTTTGGATCTAGGATCCCTTGCCCTTCTTGTGTTAGGTTGGTTTGTTTGTTTTAGTTGGTTGGTTTGGTGTGTGTTTGTGGCTGTTGGTTTTGTTTAGGTTTTTTTTGTGTTCTGTTTCGTTTATGCAACGTGGCAAAAGCATGTCATTTCATGGTACTAATAATGTGCCATTTGATGGCACTCCAGATAATCAGCAAGCATTTTGTTGCACAGTCAAAAGGTCACATGCAGAATGACAGAAAGATAAACATAAGCCAAAGAGAAAGTGAAAATTAAAGCAGCACAAGATAGAGAACAAGGCAAAAAATAAAAGCTTGCCAGCACAAACAAAAGGTCATACTCAGAGCTTTTTGAGCTGTACTGTCAGCCTCTGCTCAATATCTGAAAACATTATTCAGCTTTCAGGTACCAGTGGGCTACCAAAAATCATGACCCTGAACACCAAAAATCATGACCCTGAACACCAAAAATCATGACCCTGAACACCAAAAATCATGACCCTGAACACCAAAAATCA
>JANHFX010001487.1:0-56371 GCA_027560015.1 Chloroceryle amazona | reverse complement strand
TGACCCTGAACAGGAAAGGTTTTATATCCAGTGAGATGCCTTATAGAAAGAGGAATTTGTTCTTTGGAGGTGGTTTCCTGGGATTAAGGATGAAAAGCATCAAACAGATGAGCTAACTGCTCATAAATCTGAATTCCATAATCATTTTCTTTCCTGAGAGTTAGAAATTTCCTTTTTTTTTTTTTTTAATTGCTGAAGAATTCTAGAAGAGATCACAAGGTGTTCAGCTGAGAAATAAAATACAGGAAGAGTACACACCACCGAATGCTGCACAACAGGTCTGCTGCAATGGCTAATCACTGGGAATCTCAACTTGCAGGTTATCCTATGATCAGTTGTAGTCAGAAATTAGACAACTGGTCACATAGCTCCATCTTCAAGTCTTTGAAGATCACACATTTACCTGTTCTAGTTATTTGAAAGCAAAGCCAGATTAAACTTCAATTCTTGGGTCTCCAAAACTCTCAGCTTGGGCAAGACCCAGAGGCAAGCTTCAGAGCCACCTGACATCAGCCAGCTGTTCCCAGCAGAAATAGGTGCCAGAAGAACAGAATGAAAAGCCAGACCAAACTCTCTCAACTCCACATTGACACCTCAGGAAAGCAGGCATCATGTATGGTGACCCTATCATGGATTGATTTAACAGCAGAGCAGCTGAAGCAAAGGAAGGTGCACGGGCCTTGGAGCATCCCATTATTCCTCTGTTTTCTGCTTGTCATTTACTGGAATGTGTTACCACCACTGAGCTGTCTCTTCCTCTGGCCAATCTGTATGAAGGCCACATCCTTCGTGACGAACACATCAAAATTAGTACCTGCACTGCAGGCTCTGAACAGCTAACAGCATTAAGGAGTATCAGGAACTTGAGAAACAGCTGGGTAGCTGTCCTTTGTCTCATCCAAGTCGTCTACAACAAATCTAGCCTTCTTACCCTTCCACCCAACACAAGTAAAAGTTTAACTGCTGACCTGCTGGACCAAATGATAGTCTGCTGTGTGACAGACTGCTGTGTGGCAGCCTGATAAAGAATGAGTTTTGCTCAAAGATTTACAAGGAATCAGCAGCAAAAAAAAAAGGTATTTGCTGACTGACAAAAGAGATGTGAAGAGTTTACATATTGCCCCGAAGAGGTCTAAGGGAAAGCGCTTGTCTGCCCAGAGGAGCCTGAATAGTACTGTAACATCTGGACAAAAACATTACCAACTGCAGCCCTGGAAAGAAGCATCCTGCAAAGAGTTCTGACAGCAGGGAGCCGGGAAGGGTGGAAAGAAAAATATTTCAGAGCAATTCCTCAGCTGCAAAATGATGATGAAACCAAAACAGAGAAAGTCTACCGAGTCATGACTTAAAAGCTCCAGAAATTTTTTTAAGGTCTGAGTTCATAAAGACCTAATTTTTGACACCTGAAAGTTTAAAATTTCAGGTCTTGCTTTGTTTTGGCATGTTTGGTTTTTTCAACAAACTGAAAATTATTCTAAATATTTAACATTTGTTAAATTAAAAAATGTTTGCAGTGTTTTGAAAAGAAATCTTCACAGAAATTATCTTAATAAAATTGTGGTTTACAAAGGCCAAATTCTGCTTTCATTTACAGTTGCTTATCTCCAATGTCATCAGTGAAAACACATTAGGTGTTGAAGGAGGAGTCCATTCAAGTATTAATTTGGATATTTATATATACATAGTCTATAATTATACAAAATACTGTAATCTGATTTAGCACGTTCTACAGGTGCCAGGAAAGCAATCTAAGAGTACTTACTGTGTTATGAAACTGAATTTAAAAAAGCCACATATTATCAAAAGCACACACAATGCATACATTGGATGTTTGCCTAATCCTAATAACACAAATGTCAGGGGATTTTCAATATCCACAGGACGAATTATTTTTTAACATACTCAACTCATTAGAACAGCAGATTTCCCATTCCATCTTTTCCGTATCTTGTAATTACTTGGGGTAGAGAGGAACATACAATTTCTGGACTTGTGCAGCTGCAGAAGTCAGTGGTATAATTCAGAATAACATTTATATTTATCGAATTGTAAGTACCAAGTGACAAAGCCATAACCATCTCTAGACATAATTCAGAGAAATGTAATCCTCAAATGAATATCTTCATTTACTTTTGTTTATCATGCCTTTCCCCTAAATCATCCCTAAATTCACTCCGATAGTCAGCAGGATTTTCTATTTTGAGGAAATACTATCCTCTAGATAAGTGTCATTACTGAGAGAAACAAAAAGTCACGAACAACAGCCAAAAAAACCCCAAACCCTCTGTGTGATGGTGACTGCCTCCCAGGTTGCAGTGTTACAGGAATACACTTAAATGATGGAGCAGAGGCAGTAACATCACGTGGCAAACAGCTCCTTATCCTCACTGAAAAATTAACTACTTCTACAAATGCTAGGAAAATTTAAGTAGTTCAGATTAAGACTTCTCAACATGGATGTCCAAATATACATGTTTACATGCTTGCTAGGTCTTGACAAGACCATTTTATCCAGTGGAGGCAAGATACAGCTTTTTAAACATGGGCTTCTAGAGCTCTTTGATATAGCCTGCTACATCCCAACTGGCCTCCAGATTCAGGCCTAAAAGATCATGGGTCTCTCATAGATGTGGTGTCTCATCAGAGAACTCCACATGCATGTCCTGGATAATGTAGCACACCTTAGATATCATTCAAATGTAACTTGTCTTTATGAAACTGAAACAAAAGCCCTGGAGACCTAGTTCGTACAATCTACAGATCTGGAACAGCAATTTCACAACCTGAAGCACAGACATAAGCAGGAAGTCAATTAATCATCTAGAACAGTGGAGACACTTAAAACCATCCGAGACATGGGGATTGCTAATATACCATAGGACCTAAGGAAATTTGCTTCCCACTGCATATGCTGCTGGATATGCTGTGTCATCTCAGATGACACTGGACACCTGTGCTAGACAACTGAATAGCTCAGAAGGTGCTACTTCAAGTGATCTGAATTGCTCCACCAACTTCAGCCCCTCTACTGACTAGCCCTGCAGGCCTCAAATCTGTTGCTAAACATGTACACCATCATTTAAAATGCAGTTTATCCTGCCTGGTCTGTCTCTTCCCAGATGACAGTGAGCTTCCCAGGAAGACCTACATCATATTTCTCATACTCATAAGGGCATCTCATCAATCTCCAACACAGATGTTTATTTCAAAAGGAGCGATCTGATTAGTTGACTCTCTAGGCTATACTAGCTCTACAGACTAAATCCCTGTCACTCAGATTATCAGTTTATAGACATTTAATGCATACGAACACAGCTCTCCATAAGCACCTGGATTTAGGGTTAACTTCAAATTGAATCACACCATAACTTTACCAGTATCTATAGGATTGCTCCATGCATAAACATAGTTCATGTCAGTAAGCTTCATTCCTTTGTGAATACTCTGCTGTTAAGACTTTCCTGTTCGGATTTTTCCCTCATACAAAATCTAAATAAATCTCAAAAAATTATGTGAGAAGTAAGTACTCACATTCTTCCTTACACATTCCCAATCCAAATTGGCCACATATGAGTGTTAATGACACCAAATTGCCACAGACTTCAAAAGAAGTGGTGTACAGTCAAATGCCAGAGTAACACAGATTAGCACAGCAGGTGTCTCTTATACCACCTTACAAATCCCTTCTGCATTCAGCGTAGGTACTGCAGCCATAAGTAGCACAAAGACAGAAAATATTTTTTTTTAAACCCTGCTCTTAAATAATTTCATATTTATTAATGAAGCTTAATATTTAGTCCAAGAACAACTACTCATTCTGAAAATTACTTTAATACTGAATTTTTAAAAGATATTATTTTGAAAAAAAGAAAAGCTGACAGAGCTGCGAGATCTGAAATTGAGTTGTATTGGTAGAGAATTAGTTGGTAGCTACTGGGGATCTGGACAGAGGGAGGGAAGTGTGTTTCAGCTACAATTTAAATGCTTCTACATATTTCATACATAGCTGGCTACCTTACAGTGGAAAATCCTTGTCACAGCGGCTCATCTGTATTTTTTTATATAAATGTTTTTCCTTCTCATCATTTATAGCACTAATTTTCATCACTTTTTGTAAGCACTCAAGATTATGTCAGAAGTCCTGTGCTTTGGCTAGTGAGAAAACCTAACAGTTTCATCCTTCAAAAACCTATTCACGAGGTTCAGAAAGAGAAAACATACATCAAGTACAGGTTAATTTCCCCCTTGCTTCTATTAGTAAGATTTTAATGAACATTATTTCTTAAAACACAGCAACAGTCAATCACTGCCTATTCTGTGGGTCATGCTTAAATACCCTTAAGCCCAGCCTTCTTTCTCTGTATAACAATGTGGGCACAAAGACATTACAGGGGAGTGAGGGCACTTGAGGTCCTTGCTAGCAGTGAGCAGTTTGTGGTTTCTCCTTTACCCTGCCCACTGGCCTGGGCTAAACTGTGCACCCTGTTTTAGACCAGGGCCATGTTGGCCCTGTTCATGTCTTTTGCTCCCCCTCACGATTCACAGAAAGGCAAATTAGAACCCTTTTTTGGTTAAGAATAACTTTTTTCCAATCATAAGTCCAGCGCAGGCCATTCCTAAGTGAACCTCACTTTGTCTGTACAATCTTGTCCTTTTCTGATCATTTAAAACGCCTGCACAGCCTGGGGTCTATTGCTCACAATGCTGCAGTCACTAAATGAGAATTATCTGTCATCTGAATTACATCATCTACAGCCACGACCATTGTGAAAGGCTCATTCTGAGGAGCAATTTAACACCACACACTGTAAGACTGCATTATACTGTACACAATCCCTCCAGTGTATAACAACCAGAGTGCCACCTAGTGTGACCCGTGCTGCCACTGCTGGGCCTACAAACAAATGCTGAAGTGGTAGGGACTGCTTGAAACAGCTTAGTGCTTTAGTGCTTGCTAAAATACTTGATCAGCAGACAAACTCAGATCCAGAGTAAAAGGATTTAATTTTTTTTTTTTTATATTTTGATTCTCATCAAAAAAAGCCTTCAGAGTAAAACAAGAACAGTTTGCCCAAACGCTGGAAGGAATACATCAGCTGTCATCTTTAATGATGTTCAAGACCCAAGTTATTTTTCCCTCACTCCACACACAGGAAATTAGCAAACAAACAACACCTTCAGATTCAGTTTACATCACAAATTAAGATACATCATTAAAACATTCCAATATATATTAGAGAAGAGATATAATCTGTATTTTTACACAGTCTATATGGACTCATAAATTGAAATACTCATCGTAACTGTATGCAAGAATCTGACTGAAAACATACTGCAAGCAAATCTAGACTTACCTGAAAGTGCAAAATTATGGTCCATATCAACCCCAAAGTCAACTTGGGATTCCCATCTGTTATGTCATCATTTCTAATGTTAACCAGTTTTACCTGCCATCATGGAAAGAAAATACAGAAAAAATTTAAATAAACATGCCACAAATATCTGCTACAGCACACAGGCACAACTATAAAGGGATGCACTACTCACTTCCTGAGCCTACTCTGTTATTTTTACTAATTCTCGAAAGCAGAAAGGAATTGCACTCTGTCTGGTTAGCGGATTGCCAGGCATTGCCCTCTCCCCCCCCGCCAAGCTGAGAAGATTCCTCAGCTGTCACTAAACCAGCAGATCTGCTCCTCATTCCAAATACCCTTCACCTTGGGCCATGTCAGAGGAGGAAGGTATGATAGAGGGGGAAAGGATAACAAGAATACACTGATCTGTAACTGGTCTATCAGTCTCAGGGCAATGCTAAGACCTAGGAAGCTATCACCACCTTTCTTCCTCCCCAGACTCTCCTGCAGCAAAGCAAAAATTCCAACAGCAAGAGAACTGGTCTACTAAAACACCACAATGGGGCTTCATCAAACCAGGAATTTAGTATCATATTTAAATAACCAGTGGCTTAATAATGACAACAATTATTACCGGTTCTGCTGCTGTACTCATTCACAGTGCTATAAACATGAATAATAGGATTAAAACAAAGGCTGCGATTTTTGGCACTTCAATAAAGTCACGTCTAGAGTCCAATAATTCTATTTTCTTTTTAACTTTTTATTATTACATTTAATTTTTCTGTATATTATGTATCCATTTAGCCTAGCAACTAAAGATGACTCAGCTAAAAAGCATTTTATGCTTATGTTAGTCAAGCTCCATGCACATGCTTTTTAACATATACATTCTTATGGACACTAAAAAAAACCAAAGGCATGTCCTTTTTTTTACCTGCAAAGGTATCCTTAACTATCAGAAAAAAAAAAAAAAAAAAGCCAAAAAAAGCCAACAGAAATAAAATAAACAAAAAACAAACAAACAAACAAACAAAACACACACACACACACAAAAACAACAAAAAAACCCCAAACCAAAACAAAACAAAAAACACAAAACCAACAAAAACAACCCACCAGCAAATCAAAAAACACTCTCTGGAAGAACAAGAATATATTTCACAGTTTAAAAAAGCAATTATAATCAGATCCCAAATTCCACACGTCAGGCCTCAAAACTATCAATACATAGAATCTCTGCCTTACAATCACAATAAAGCATCTATTTGGAGGTTACAGAGCCAACCTGAGCAAGCTACCTCCTAAATATGGTTTAGAAAGACCTTAACAGGGGATGAAAACTTAATGTCTCAATGGCAACTTGCCAAGAAGACCAAAGCCCCACAAGCATTTTGTGAGAGGGAGAACAGCCATCTTTACAAAACTGAGGCTGAAGAGGGTGCAAAAATCCTCAGATCGCCATCAACAGCTGCGTGACAGACTTGTGGCTCCCACTGACACACACACATTCATAAACGTGAGGATGACCTGATCCTGTTTCTCCTGCATTTTAACACACGTGGTCTGTCATGCATAAATATGGCACAGTGCAGCACAAGTTCAGAGTTCTCACTGCATAAAAAAATGTCATTGTGACTGTTACTGCAAGTAGCCATTCATTTACTTCATACTGTATTTGTTCAATGGCTCACTTAGGTTGACAGGAAAACTCACCAGCAGTGAGGCCACACCTTGAATACTGTGTTCAGTTCTGGGACCCTCACTTCAAGAAGGACATAGAAGTGCTGGAGCATGTCCAGGAAAGGGTAACAAGGCCGGTGAAGGGCCTAGAGCACAAGTCCTGTGAGGAGGAGCTGAGGGTGCTGGGGTTGTTCAGTCTGGAGAAGAGCAGGCTGAGGGGAGACCTTATCTCTCTCTACAACTACCTGAAAGGAGGTTGAAGCAAGCAGGGGGACTGCCTCTTGTCCCTGGTAACACGTGACAGGACCAGAGGGAACAGCTGCAAGCTGTGCCAGGGGAGATTTAGGCTGGATTTTAGGAAACATTTCTTTACCAAAAGGGTTATCAAACATTGGAATGGTCTGCCCAGGGCAGTGGTGGAGTCCCCATCCCTGGAGGCATTTAAATGGTGTGTGGACCTGGTGCTCAGGGACATGGTTTAGTGGTGAGCTTGCAGTATTGGGTCAAAGGTTGGACTAGATGATCTTGAAGGTTTCTTCCAACCAAAGACACTATGTGATTCTGTTGAAAAAGTTCACTTTGAACTCAGTGAAGGAGGATTGAGGTCTCTCTGCACATGCATTACTCGGAGAGCAAAACATAGTCTGCAGTTTCACTTAAAATACAAATACATCTGGTTTTATAACCAAATTAAGTACCTGTCTATGGTTTACTACCTCTTTTTTTAAAACCTTTTAAAGAGTAAATAATTTAATAAATAAATAAATTAACCAATCAGAAAGCAGACTTCCAGTGTCAATTCATTTGGATGGGACGGATAGTGAGGTACAGTTTTTCTTCCCATGCCTGTTTTGGACATTATTTAATATTGCCATTTTGAAAAGGGAGAAAGCAAGAACCCTATAAAAGTACCTTAAAAGCACAAAGAAACTCAGAGCAGCAGAAACCACCTAGCAGTATGAATTTCAAGTGTTTGGTTTAAAAGAGATATGGGTCAAAGTAAGCCTGAATATTCCACAGCCCAAGTGACTCTGCTGCCTTTCTAGGGCACCAGTTTTGCATTGAGAAAGTGTTCCCAAAAGAGGTATAATCAAAACAAGGAACTCCCACACAATGTTCTGATTTTGAATCTCCATTTTGCACTAAGAATTGGACTGTGAACAAAACTGCATACTAGCTAGTGTCTGGGCAGTGTGAAAGGTCTATTCTAAATGATAATCCAGGCAGCAAGAAAATCTACTATAAGCAACTCCTGAGGATCTTACCCATAATTTTCTCCTCCTTAATATCATATACCACACGGAGTGTGTTGATGTTATTGCTCAGAGAAAGGTGGTGTAAAATTACCTTGCTGCATCTCTATTAACCATCTCAAGCAGATCAAGCCAAGCCTACACCAGCAGCTGTTACACAGCATGCAGAAAACAAGCAGAACATAGTCTATTTGTTACCTACAGATGACAAAATTTTCATTAAAATTTTTAATTAAAATTTTCACCATACCTGGCGTTTTTTCAAATAGTCAAGTGCAATTTGGACGTTCTGGAGTCTGTGAAAGCGCATCCGACCTTTTTCTCGGGGCTAAAATTGGAAAACAATAGTTGTGAGATTTTCTTCTCAGACAAAAGAGAACTTTGCTTTAAAAGATACCACGTAAAACACTTGAAGCACTACAGTTTTAATGAAGCAAATGCCTTCACTAAAGCACACTTTTCAGCTAATTGTGTTTTTTTTAATCTGTGACATTTTTTAGCACAGTGGATGGCGAGAGAGATCAGTGGTCCGAAACCACAACTTTGACCCATGAAGGCTGAGAGATGTTTCCCTGTAAAGCACTGTTAAGGCCAAGAGGGCTAAAGAAGGCCCTGCATGAATCTACCTACAGAAACTAAACTGTAATATATTATTATACAGTATATTAAGCAAAGCAAAATATAAATAACGTCATGGACTTTTATGTTGCACTGCTAAACTCTGTGATGGAAAATCTCACCTTTGTATGCAACTTCATGATTTCATGTTGTTTAGAGTATGACTGCATAATCATGATATCAATACATATTCATTTCAAGCATCTAATAAAGACAATGGCTTCTTCTAAACAAAATAATAACATATACAGCCTTAGAGTGTAAGTTTAAACTCCTGACTTCAGTAGAATATCTTAAAGTGTGGAAAAAAAAACAACCTAAGAAGTCACTCTTCTCAAAGCAAAGTCAAAACCAGCCAGAAGAAACTGTAAAACAAGCATGAGTGATGTGTTAATGGAAACATGGCAAAACTGCATGCAGTTAGTGTAAAATCACCAGGAAGAAGAATCACACAGAAGAAGCACACTTTACTTAGCTGGCACAGATCAGCAATGGGAAAGCAGTTTAATTTATATTATCATCATATCCAAATCCTTTTATTCTTCTTCCTTATTTCAGATTTTTCACAAACTTTCACAGCAATAAACTGCAGCAGACTATAATGGCTAGGCATCAGCCATGAATGTATTTCCTCAGACAGTCACTGCGAAACACACAGATACAAGCCCAAGCCTTCCTCAACTGCCTTTTTTTTCCCCCTGTGGAGTATCAGATGCTTGCCAAAAGGAAACATGGGGAAATGGAGTTGAGTAAGAAGCATAAATTAAAAGCACACAGAATTTTTATCTCCATTACAGAACCTTTGATTTAGTTGCTTGTTTTTCACACCAATAGCCCAGGATCCAGCCCTGCAACCCTTGCTAATGAGTAGCTTCTCCAGATGGAACAAAGGACTGCAGCTTGGTTTTCCACAACAAAGAGTGGATTAAAGCCCAAACTACATAGGTAAAGCATCTCAGAGGGGAAATATTTTTTTACATGTACAGCTAAAATGAAGCATTTTGAGTTATGTTATGTCCCAGCAAATAAAAGCACACAAATTCCACCAAGATCACAACTGCAGCACAACACACGGGGAGCCAAGAAGGCACTTAGGCCCTATGACAGCAAGTTGCTTTAGCAAACACTATTCATGAGAGGTCTACAAAGGCATGAGAAACAGCTCACTTGGACTGACAAGCACTCAGCATTTTACACTTTATGAGTAGGTATTTCCCTTCTGGATAGTTGAAATACAGTGAAATGATAATTCTGCATTTGTTGTGAGAAAGGTAAACCCTGTGAACAATCTGTAAGCTTAGTAGCCACTACACAGAGCTGTCACTTCTGCTTTGACTGCTTTGATAAAATAGCTATTAAAATTTGATAAATGCTAACAAATAGATCTGCACATCTGAATGACCCCATGTCAAAATATTATCTAATAGCACGTCGAATACACCATGGGTGCAGTAGATTGGTGCTTCTAATTGAGACAAATCCATTTTTTGCTGTTGACTTAACTAAGAAGAGCCTTCAAGTTTTTGTCTAAATTATTCATATATGAGCAATATTATTTGCTAGTAAAAAAACCCAAACACCTTGGTCTAATGGAATTATGGTATTTCCCTATTTATTATTAAAGAACTTCTGTAACATCTTAATGTTGTCCTGTACGCATTTGTGCCATGGTTTTGTACAGTTTAACAAAAGAAACCAGATAAAAGTCTTCAGCGTTTGCATTTTAGCTCTTTGCAAAGAGGCTAAATAAAAATTTCTCTTTACCATACCTCCGGCGTAAACACAGGTAGCCTGGTTTACCAATGTGTGTTCTTTTGTCCTTTCTACAGCACACCAAACTAAGAATTTACATTAGCAGACACCACACTTCAAACACTACATTAGTACAGTTACGGGGGTCGGCACCTACCCCCTTATCCTCATCCTCCACATCCTCATGCTGTTCATTTGCGCATGCTTCTGTTGAACTCACCAACCGTAAGGTCTTCAAAAAATCTCGCTCTCTTGGCTAATGAATATAACAGACAGAAGACAGGACAGCAAAAACACAAGACAGACCACAAATGAAAAGAAGAGCATGAAAAGAAGAACATAATGAGGAGAACAAATACCAAGCAAGGGAAGTAATGCTCACAAAGAAAGGAAATGACACCTGAGGAGTGTGTTAGGCAGTTTCAGGGACATTTTATCCTTGCTATTTGTAAGTTACTCCCTTTAATGCGAAGGGATATTAAGCATCCAATACTTGCTAAAAGAAAAATTATACACAAGAGGGAAGAACAGAAAAATAGCGCATTACCCTATGAAGAAAGGAAGTCACACTCGCCACAAGAAATTAAGAGAACAGATTGCATTCTCCAGAGAATTCACAGTATTTTACAAACAGAAATACAACTCCTGTCTCTGGTATCAAGTCACAGATTATGGATAATATCAAAGAAACCTCCAGCAGTCGATACACAAAGAGCTACCAAACAGAGCAAGCATATATATAACAAACTGGAACCACTGCATTGATCTAAAAGCTTACCAAGGTGTCCCCAGAAAGGACTTCTAAAAGTGAGATCAAGTTATGTCCATCTCTTAGGTCTTCATACAGGTCATTCACGTGCTTTCGAACCTGCACAGATAAATGCAAAAATTGAATCTGAGATTCCCAATTACACCTGAGAATTCATGCTCATATTAACACATATCTTTTAACATACAGATAAATTTCAGATACACCTCAGCATTGCTTTTCAAATTTATTCACTTTCATTACAAATTTACAAACCCCAATTAATTGCAACAGGTTCACATCTCTGTCTGCACTCACAACAGTTCCATCACATTTTATTTAATTTTACTGCAAAGGAGAAGAAAAATAGTATGAAGTTATAGGTAATGAAAGGATATAACAGTGAAAAAATCAGTATCAGACAATTTAAACAATACCAGATATCCACCTATTTTGATCTCAATAATGACCACTAACAGCCAACACCATCTAGATCCTTTCTTGGATGCAGGGGGAAACACAGTGACTAAGAATGACAAAAAGGCTGAGGTGCTTAATGCTGTCTTTGTCTCAGTCTTTAAGAGCAGGACAGCTGTTCACTGGGTAGCCAGCCCCCTGTGCTAGAAGACAGGGATGGGGAACGGGAGGCAGCCTCCATAATGCAAGAGAAAATGGTCAGTGACCTGCTGCACCACCTAGACATACACAAGTCTACGGGTCCAGATGAGTTATACCCAAGACTGCTGAAGGAGTGATGGATACCCTTACCAAGCCACTCTTCATGATTTATCAGCAGTCCTGGCTAACTAGGAGGTCCCAAAAGACTGGACGTTAGCAAATGTGAAGTCCGTCTACAAGAAGGGCCAGAAGGAGGGAAGGTCATGGAACAAATCATCTTGAGCGCCATAACACGCCATTTACAGGGCAAGGCAATCAGGCCCAGTCAGCATTGGTTTATGAAGGCCAAGTCCTGCTTAATGAACCTCATCTCCTTCTATGACAAGGTGACCCACTTGGTGCATGAGGCTGTCATTCAGCCCGACTTCAGTAAAGTCTCTTATACTGTTCCCCAGAGCATCCTCATGAAAAAAACACCTGCCCTAGGCTTGGACAGTCACACACTCTGATGGAGCAAACACTGGCTGGATGGCCAGGCTCAGAGTGGTGGTGAATGAAGTTAAATCCATTTGGTGGCCGGTCACAATCAGTGTTCTCCAGGGCTCAGTGCTGGGGTCACTCCTGTTTAATATCTTTATCAATGACCTTGATGAGGAGACAGAGAGCACCCTCAGTAAATTTGCAGATGACACCAAGTTAGATGAGAGTGTTGATGTGCTTGAGGGTAGGAAGTCTCTTCAGAGGAACATGGACAGGCTGGATCAATGGGCTGAGGCCAATCAAATGGTCTTCAAAAAGGCCAAGTGCCTAACTTTTCGGACAGGCACAACAAGGCTGGGAGACATCTGTCCGCAGGCCTACTTCTTGTTTCTTAGCTTTATCTTAAATATAATTTTACCTGATATTTCTTTTAACAGTTTCATCCAACTGGTCTTTAAATGCGAAACGAAGGATCTCATTTCTTGGAAGCAGAAATTTTTGACATTGCCAGCCAGGACAGAATTTGAGGGCTTTCCAGCTACTATTTAATGTTGTTTCCCTGGCATTCCCATTGAAGCACCAGATCAGAAACTTCCTAAGCTTGCAGAGAATAAAATATGACATGAGAAGGTTCTTCTAAGGTTATCACCTCTGCTAGAAATGAACATAAAAGATCTATGGGACACTCCTCTGACTGCCAACATTTCTGTGGGTATTACGACAGCAGCAGGAATCAATCCAGATTTCCAACTTTATAGAAACAGCTCTGTTTACCTGACTCTTGGGGAAATTCCTAGATCCATCCTGTTCAATAAATAACCGTCTCCATACTGGTGATTAGCTTCATAAATGCTTTTTAGTTCAGACTTTCTTACCTCAACATTTAAACATGAAACTACCCTGAAATCTTTTCACTAAGACCATCATCTTAATTATACACTCATGCTCATGCTGAAGACCAGCCAGAACAAGCCATCTAGAAGACAGTTCCATAAGGAATTACAACACATAACATTTTCCCAAACATTTATGCAGACTCTGCAAATGCAGTCAAGTTACATACCGGTACTCTTACACATATATGTAGCTTTACACATTCGCACACATACACAAAATAACAATTTTAATTTTAGTTGTGAGTTTTTTTAAAAAATTCTGTAAACAATAAAAAAAAATTTCCAACAGAAAAACAAATCTCTGCTAATATTGAAGTAATGTTAAGCTGAACCATGAAACAGAACAGATGTCCTACTCTAACCATGGTGAAAAGAAAGGGAAGCGGTATAGATATCATTAAAATTCTTAATATGAGATCTGATTATGCTAAATGCTTATAAGATGAAAAGCTCATGGGCCTTTCATTTTTAACCCAAAACAACTCTGCCTTTTTATTTTTCTATTAAAAGAACTGTGCCAAACTGAGTGGTAAAGTCTTTCGACAAAAGCAGACAAGTTTTCTTTACAATAAAAGCCTCTGAGAGTGTTCCCTGCTCGTTCCTGCCCTGCAGGCAGGACATTCCACTCTCCACTTCACTCAGCAGAGCAGAATCCCACGCCAGAGCTGTTGGCCAGAGGCATGGGAGGACATAAGGTTAAGGACAGAGGAAGGGGGTGTACATCTAAATGACACTGCACCAGTGCAGCACCAAGTCAATGCCTGTTCTTTAACATAGAACTCACAGGAGCAGCCAGACATGCGAGTATCTGAATTAAGAGATGAGAAAATACTACTGTTTCTAATCTCTCTGCTTTTCCATTAGATGCAGGATAATGTTGATATCCTCCTAGTTTGTCTCTCATAACACGCATTTATTGACCTTCTGTTTGTTTCTTATACACCAAGGTTTCCGAAGTATTACAGAAACAAGCACCTTGTCCAATTTATCTTTCTAGAAATCACAGATGCTTCAGAGATGAACTCATACTGTGTATGAAGAAAGTGGCATAGAGCTGTCAAAACAGGAAAAACAGCAGCACGCCTTAGACACCTGTCATAGTTCCACCACTGCCTGACAATTATTCCTATAAGGATTTAGGACACACTACTTGGGTGTGCTGGTCCAGGACAATACAATAAGGAATTTCTTCCAATACTTGAAGCAGCAAATGTTCACCTAGAAGAATGTATTTGGGCAACTGATGTGCAGCAGGCACATTCACTCAAAGCAGCAGGTCACGTCTTCTAAAATGAGCATCTTGTATTTCTTGGGAGATCCTCCACTGCCACTTGAGGAAAACCTTGCTAAATCATCTCTCCTTAACGATGACTTGGGTAAGCCTTGTCTCTCAACATACATAACAAATTCTTAGATCTTTAAACTCACAAGAAACAAATATTACAATTTCATAGAAGGTTTGATCCCACATTCATCCTCCTTCAGAATGCACAGTACCACAAGCACTAGATACGGATGAGGATCCCTGGAGGAATCCGTGGAGCCACATGGCATTTCATAACAGTTCTCATGGCTTCTCAATAAAAATCACAGAATTGTCAGCCCTATAGTTTACAAGGTCCCCATGTAAAGTACATTACATGCTGCCTCAGGCAACTTTTTACAATATACCCACAAGTGTGGCAGACTTGATAATCTGGGCATGAGAAGGGACTCTTTATGGAAGACATGGGAGATATCGTGTGACTGAAGGGCATCCAACAACTTAAACATGAGAAGAAAAATGGCTTCATCAGTCAAGAGAAAACAGGGAGAATTTAAGTCACTGTTTCAGAAATTATTCATCTTCTGATCTTCATCTTTCAGCATGTAACTATGATGTCTGTGGTAAGGAAAGATCCATCTCCCTTGATATCAGCATGAGATATTTTCATATCACACTTTCCCAGGCAGCAGTGCTTTGCAGTCTAGTGCCTTGGGTCACTACAACCCCTGGCAATGCTACAGGCTTGGGGAAGAGTGGCTGGAAAGCTGCCTGGCAGAAAAGGACCTGGGGGTGCTGGTGGACAGCCAGCTGAACATGAGCCAGCAGTGCGTCCAGGTGGCCAAGAAGGCCAACAGCATCCTGGCCTGCATCAGAAATAGGGTGACCAGCAGGACTAGGGAAGTGATCGTGCCCCTGGAGTCGGCACTGGTACCTCATCTTGGGTACTGTGTTCAGTTTTGGGCGCCACAGTGTATGACAGACATCGAGGTGCTGGAGCAGGTCCAGAGAAGGGCAACAAAGCTGGTGAGGTTTCTTATGAGGAGCAGCTAAAAGAACTGGGATTGTTTAGTCTGAAGAAGACTGAGGGGAGACCTTATCACTTTCTACAACTACCTGAAGGGAGGTTGTAGTGATGTGGGTGTTGGTCTCTTCTTCCAAGTAATTAGCGAAAGGACGAGAGATAACAGGCTTAAGTTGTGCCATGGGAAGTTCAATTAGACATTAGGAAAAATTTCTATACTGAACGACTGGTAAGGCAGTGGAAGAGATGGCCCAGGGAGGCAGTCACCATCCCTGGAGTGTTCAAAAAAAATGTGTAAATATGTCTCTTCAGGATGTGGTTGAGTGGTCATGATAATGTTGGGTAGATGATTGGACTTCATGTTCTTGGGAGGTCTCTTCCAACCTTGATGAATCTGTGAACCTGCCCTATCAATACTAAAAAAATAGCTTTTAAAAATGTAGCAGTCACAGAGGTGTAATCTTTCCCCCAGACCCCAGCATGTTAGGCACTTAACAAATGAAGACCATGAAGATGGCTGCTGCTTCTGATATCTAGTAATCTAATACTGCAAATAACTCACATAGCTTTGTCATACCATTCAGTTGACACATATGGTTATCCTTGCAACCAAGTTGCTATTCGTTCCAACCTTATGTACTATTCTGCTTCTGCAGTTAAAAGCATTGACCCACCAGGCTTGACTTCCTCCTCTGTGGGCTGGTGGCACAGGAAATCTGTCACCACTGCCTTCAGTCTGCCTGGTTCTTATTTCCATCGACAGATAACGAAGGCATGGTTCAGCTGCCTGGGCACAAGTCTATAGGGCTGCTTTATGTTTAACACTTGGCCTGCACTTGGTTCTTCAGAACTAAGATTTGCCTAAGTCCTCCTGGCCAGTGCCCCACAGATGTTTGTCCTGAATGCCCTTACACACCTCAAGCAGTCCTAGACATCCATATGTAGGTAACTGGATGTGCACATAGTGATGTCTATTTCTGCAACGGGTCACAGCAAAGAACAAGCTATCTTCCATAGCATGCCCACTTCTTAATTTTTTTCTTGATATTATTGTGTTGTGCTGATACTGGAACAAAATCTACAGCTTTACACAGTAAAATCACAGGCTGCTTCTGTTTATATGGGTAAAATGGGAAGGACTGGCCCTTCTGCTTTTGCAAGGAAAACCAGCTTGGCCTTGAAAAGGATGGACAGAAGACACACAGGCTGGAGTGGGTGACTCACATTGCCAGAGCTCTACATTTTAGTAGGGCCTGTTGCAACAGAACAAGGGTTAATGGCTTTTAAATAAGAGGAGATGTAGACTAGATATCAAGAAGAAATTTTTTACAATGAGGGTGGTGAAACACTGGCACAGGTTGCCCAGAGAGACAGTAGAAGCCCTATCTCTGGAGACATGTAAGGTCAGGTTGGTCAGGGCTCTGAGCAACTTGAACCAGCTGAAGATGTCCCTGCTCACTGCAGAGGGGCTGGACTAGATTGTCTTTAAACGTCCCTGCCAACCCAAAGAATTCTATGAAAACATGGAAGAATCACATTGTTCTTATTCAGAAGTAAAAATGGCAGGAAAATAGGGTTGTGGCCCTTTCTGTGTATACAGAGGGTGCACACCCAGCATACATGTACAGACATCTCACAGACATTTGTGTTAGGATACAGCGTGTTCCAGACCGGCAAGTAAAATGGAAGGGACCATGTTCTTGACTGAAATAGCGTAGGAAGAAGCAGAAATAAACATTAATGTGCTGCAGAATCTACAGTCAAGGCAAAAAAGGCAGGAGAGGCTATAAATCAGATCAGGCAGGAATAAATAGAACTCACTCCCACGTAGCAGAGGCCATCAGGAACTCCCTGTGGCCCTGTCAGGCTGCAGGGCTTGGAAACAAGATGGAGTCCTGTGGTCACACCCTTGCAAAACTATCCATGTTTTTCAGGGTAAAGAAAGCAGGCAATTGTAATTGAGTATCTTTCTTTAAAACATCGGGATTCTCCTTATCTATATTATAATTAAGCAGAACTGACTGTTAAGAGAACAAGCCAAAACAGACCTTTTCTTACCATTTCCAGAAGAGTCAAAAAAAGAGAATCAAATCTGAATCATGTTTATTTTGAAAAACCAAAGACTTTATAAAATCAATGTCATCCCCAGGCATTATCAAGAATTGTAACACTACAGATCCAACAGAGGTTTTTCAGACCACATAGCCTGGGAAAGTCTTTTCAAGTAGCACTCTTCACTCCTTGAAGCAACATTAATTAAATGCGGGGCACAGACATAAAGCATTACTGCTTTTCTAAAGGAAAATGGGATAAGGCTCAAAAGTTAGAACTGTAAGGGGTGTGTTTGGGAAAAAAGGGTCAGGCCTTAATTACCAGTGAGGTCACTGATAGTCCAAATGACAGCTGGCATAAGGCCACCACAACCTGCACAATAAACTTCAAATTTATTCTTCAAGAGTCTGATTCAATGCCCATGGAAAAAAGATCCCTTAACACTCCATTCACTTCAGCTACAGTAAAACACTTTTCTCCGAGATAATAGACACGGATAGTTAAGAGCTCCTATAATTACACTGTTTCACAGAAAATACCATCTGCATTCACACTGCTAAAAAACTGCTGTGGTCACTGCGCAAGATCCTGGCATCCTGATCAGTTTCCCTAATATTTCAGCTTCCTAAAAAAATGTAATTAACATTGCTTTTAAAGGACAAATTACATTGAAAAAGCTACTCATAAGGAAACAGTTTAAGTTTTGAAAAACTGTATATTTTAGTCCTTTCAGCTTTGAAAATTAAGGAATCATAGTGGTAGTTCTAACTTCATGATAACAAATCTGTGCCATAAGAATAAAAAACCATATGTATTTATGTACAAAAAATAAAGGTTTGCTATGACAAACCATGCATCATTATTTGTGAGAAACACTCTACAATTCTGAACCAGTTGTAACAAAATCCACAAAGCACATAATTGTCAGAATAGCAGATTTGTCAAAATACTCCTACACGATTGACCTGCCAAGCCAGACTGCTGCTTCAAACATCTTCAAGACTACTTATTTTGCTCTACAGACTTCGTAGATTCCCCCATATAAAGTACATGAGTGTTGCTCAATATGCTGTGGGGCCACTCCACCTCAGTGAATTTCCATCGCAACGAGCTGTGGTTCATGACCAACCTGATGTCACACCAAGAGATCAGAGAGCTGAAGTGGTTACACACAGATTGACATCCTCTCCCGACTCACTCATGTTCTTTAATCTCCTTGCTCTAAACCCAAAATTTATTTCTGGGGAAAAAAAACAACAACAAAACAACAACAAACTCCAAATACACACCCTGGTCGTGATCCTTGTTTTGTACTAAATCCGTAATAAGCTTCACCCATTCTGTTAAAAATAAACAGGCACACAAGTTCTGGCAGGGCTTAACCACTGGCTATCTCTGCGACAGTGGCCTCTGGGCTCAGCTTTCCCCGGGGAATTTGGGCAGAGCGCAGGCAGATTGCTGGGCTGCAGATGGTGCTGTTTCCTCGCCTCCAGGCAGACAGGCTCTCCAGCACTGGGCAGCCACCGGCCAGGACACTCCTGTTTTCTCCCCTTGGCCAAAACAGCACGGGGCCCACAGGCAGGGTCTGCGACGAGATGGCGTAAGGGGAAAAACTTGTGCCTGGTCTCTTTTGTGTGTCTGTTCACTTGCAAGTATCGTGTGGTGATTCCAGTGCTCTGAAACTCACTTTCACTCTTTCCTTTTGCTTGCCAGTCTGATAATCCACTCTGCAGGAAACATTTCTTGCAATTCACTGAAAATAAATCATTCTTTGTTTCATACTCAGGAGTAATTTTCTCTCTGTTTGACTTTGGACAAACTGTGAGGCTAAAAAGGCCTGAACATGTCACCTCACCTGACCCAGTGCAGCGGAGCCAGCTGAGATTGGCTAGGACATGTCAGAGATGTTTCTCTATCCTTGAAAATTCAAATGAAAGAAATGCTACTGTGTAACACACATACTTCAGTGCTTTATTCTGCTTACTCGTTTTCCTTGCTAATCTTCAAACTAAATCTTCTTCCTGAAACTAAGCTGAATTCTCCCCCCGCCACCTTAAAGCCTGACCTCAGAAAAGGACCTCAGAGCCTGACCTACTTGCTCACCAGCCTCTGTATAACCACCTTTTGCATACTGAGGACATGTTATCACATATCCCTTCAGTCTTCTCTGTTTCAGACTAAACAAAATTATCACTACCTGTCCTTGATTTTCCAAGAAAACTTATCTTCTACTGCTTCTTTACAGACAGCTGCAAACCTCTTGTCATTGAAAAGATCAGCAGTTGCGCAGCCAGGCAGAGTTTCACAACCTCATGCCCACAAGCACGCTCATGTCTAAGAAGAGGCAGAATTATAAACTGTCTCCTTGTTCCCTAAGCACCATGCTGGCCCACAGGCAGGCTGCAGAGCTCATCTGTAGTTCCTAGAGCTCCCTATGCACAAGCCAACACAGTCCAGTGCGGATGATGGACCTTGGTAAGAACCACGTCAGGGTGAGGACCATGCTTGTTGCTGACATATCAGAAGGCTTGAGCCAAGAACAGTACAGTCGCAGCACTAGAGAAACAGGGGCATCAACATGAGGATCAAGTGACAGAGCTCAAATCCTCACTTCAGGGTTTGGCATGGCAAGGGCATCAGGTGCTTAGATGCAGCCTCTGTATGAAAGAGAGCTGGATCCTTGTCCATGCAGCCTTCCAGAGCCAGTGATGCTTCTACAGCACCTGATGGCAGCCACAACATCAGCTACAACCAATGGCACTGGCTCCTCCTAGTGCCAGTTTCAGCTTCAGCTGTTAATGATGGCAATATCCAAGCAAACTGCATCTGGAATCCTTTTGTTCAAATTTTGTGACAGTGATCTGCTAATGAAACTACATGGAGTAACATGTCAGAAAAATGCAGATATACTGTGTGCATCTGCTTTCAAAGACTACTTGTTCACAGGCTTTCCAAGGAGCAAAATTACCCTGTGAAGTCTATAACTGTCCATTTTGCTTGGGAGAAGGGTATTACCCTTACTATGACTGCAAACTCCTAGGAGTCCCCTGTCCTCTCTGAATTCTTAAACAGAAAGATAAAATGTAATTCACTTCAATTAGTTCCTAACTATTGGGTGAGTAAAGCTGTACAATCAGAAAGCACATTACTTATCTGATTATCCTTCGATCTGCTCTTTCCTTATCCGAGTTTCCCTCTCATTTTATTAAAACGTGTTTTGTCAAGTCAGTATTTTGTAAACTGAAGAGGCCAGAGTAATTCAGACTTTTCTACACCATTCAATAATATTTCTCACTTTTTTCTTTATAATTCATCCATACCTTTCCTCTTCATATTCTGACATAATTATAGAACCTTTCTCCTGTGGACTTCTGGGCCACACTAACTCCTTCTGGGCCTTTTACTTGACTGATTTTTACACTGCTATGCTTTACTAATTCCTTTATACAGAACTTTAGATTTGCTGCCCTTATTTCCACATCTTGTACAGCTCCTTTGTATTTCACACGTCTCTTAAAAGCAGCAGTACATTCTATACAATCCTTCTATGTGTCCTGCCTGTCTGCAGCCCACCTTTGTGACTCCAACACAAATGCCTTCGATGGCTGCCAGATCTCCTGCATTCCTCCTCCTCCTCCTGGATTGCTTCCCCAGGAGACCCTACCTATTGCCTTCCTCAGCTCTGCTCCTTAGAAGTTCATTGTTGTTCTTTTACTTCTTACTTCTCTCTTTTCTTTGAAAGGTGAGCCTGGAATTTTGCCCTCACTTGCTGTTACGTTACCTTCCTTTTTTAAATTTCAAAGCAGTCCCTCCCAATCAGTAAAGCCCTAACTAGTAGTTTCACTAGTGACTTTCTGAACCTGACAGGCTGAAGTCTCCCTGGCTGGCACTTCTCTCACATGACACATGTCCACACCTGAGGCAGCCACCCCTACTCCTGTAGCAGGCAGGGAAAACAGCACGTGCCCTCTGACCTGGTTTTCACTCTTGCTTGGGGATGAGCTGAGCTGTGCCACAGAAATGCCTCTTTCTTGCATAGGCTATTGAGGGCACCTTTGTAGGTGTTCAAATGCAGACCTCCACACCTGCTCTCCCCATCAGTTACAAGGATAAATCATATTCCTTACTGCTACACAGTCTTACGCTAATTAGTGACCAAAAATTTACTGCCAACCTCTCTGTTCCAGTTCAACACCTCAAATCAACAGCAACCAGTTACCTTCTGTCCCATCTTATCTTTGGCTCGACATACACCACAGTATTTCAATTACACAGCACCACCACTTCTCTTCATACTTCATGCTTCCAAGTTGCCCTCTCCTTTCCAGCCCTGAGCTACATCACCAAATATAACTTATCAGGAGTGAATTGCTTAAAGTATGCAAATGTAACACTAATAACATCAAACTCAGTCAGTAAATCTGGCTTTCGCAGCTTAAAACTACAGGGATTCACTAACTCAGAACAAAGGTAATACACTCTCACTGCTCCGGTGAGACCTCACCTGGAGTACTCTGTCCAGCTCTGAAGTCCTCAGCATAGGAAAGACATAGACCTGTTGGAGCAGGTCCAGAGGAGAGACACAAAAAAGGTCAGAGGGGATAGAACATCTCTGCTGTGAAGAAAGGCTGAGAGAGTTGGGGTTATGGAGCTTGGAGAAGACTCTAGGGAGACCTTACTGTGGTCTTTCAATACTTAAATGGGCCGATTTTTCAGTAGGGCCTGTTGCAACAGGACAAAGGCTAATGGTTTTCATCTAAAAGAGGGTAGATTTAGACTAAATATAAGAAAGAAATTTGTTATGATAGTGGTGATGAAATACTGAAACAAGTGGCCCAGAAAGGTGGCACATGCCTCATCCCTGGAAACATTCAAGGTCAGGCTGGATAGGGCTCTGAGAAATATGATTTAGTTGAAGACATCCCTGCTCTCTGCAGAGGGGTTGGACTAGATGACCTTTAAAGGTCCCTTCCAACCCCAACTACTATAGTTTAGTGTTGGACTCATCCTTGTTAGGTTAACAGTTAGACTTGATGATCTTAAAGGTCTTTTCCAACCTAAACAATTCTATGATTCTAAAGAAGATAAAATACAAGGATGGCAGACATAACATTATTCTGATTAAAGCCAAGGTACTGCATTTCCGTAAGTGGATGAGGATTTTAAACATTATGCTACTATCTTTAGATTTCCTTGTTCAAAGCACCATAAATACCTTTATCACACATTCTTTACAGGAAAACCATGTTCATTCTGATACCTTCTTAGATCCTCATGTAGTCACGTACCTACACTACTTGGAGACAATGGCTTTCCAAAGTATATGAAATACTTTGGTAATGTTTGTGACTGAATGTTGGAGGTTGCTTACTGTCTGGGGTTCCACACACTGGGACAAATACTACTCCCACCAGAGTCAATGGCACAATTAGACCGGTCCCATGGAAGGAAGATCAAGCCAGAGTATTTCTAAACTGATACAGAATAATTATTAAATGTGGATACATCAAAAGTGTATAGATAGAACATAATTCCATGCATAATTTAGCAATTAACTAAAAAAACAACACTTAATTGCAAATAGTAAAATTTTGTCTCTTCTAATCTCTAAGGAATAAATAATTCCATGCATAATTTAGCAATTAATTAAAAAAAAACACTTAATTGCAAATAGTAAAATTTTGTCTCTTCTAATCTCTAAGGAATAAATAATGCTAAATAAAATTTATGCTGATGGCTAATTGCAAACAATGAACCCACAAAAAAGAGAATGAATTAATATATTAGTAGTCTATCATAAGAACCATATTGATTCTAGTGCTTCTATTTCTAATGGAGTGTTTGAATTCTAGATTTCAATCTCCTTAGGCTCATCCTTTTCATATATGAGCACCTATATAAAACAATTTTTAAAAACTCAAACACCACAATGAAAAGGATCATAAAAACGTACACTCAACTGGTTCAGTACTGCCATACACCATAAAAATATTGATACACTCAAGCTATCATGTACTTCATGCATATTTAATCTGCTGCTTTCAATTATTCTCCTTCTGGCTCCCAAGGAAGTCATGAAGTCTGCATGCATTAAGAGGATCAAATAAACTTGAAATATGTGACACAGTTTTTCTGGTGTGGATTTATTTATTTGCTTGCACAGAGATTTTGTGATCAGTTTGTCATTAGCCTTCAAAAGTTTGTACAAATTTCCTCCCTTTTTTCAGATTCAGCTTGTGGTATTCCGACATTTTCCCCACCGTCTCCTGGTTACCTTCCTCCCACATTTAAACTTTGGTTAAACACCAAAAAGACCTGAATTTCCTTGCTGATCTGCTTTGCAAACAGCTATAGATTATGGTAAGCAGATGAAAGATGCTGTGCAGTTTACCTCCAAGTGGAAGATTTTTGAAAACTTTGTACTCAATGTAGCGTGAATAAACTATAACTGCGCATATTTCCAGGAATAACAACAAAACCAAATACTTCTTTACACCATTAACTGATGATCCACTTCAAGATTTCTTTTTCTATATTTTTTTGGAAGAAGCATGTCTCAAAGAGAAACACTTCAAGACCTTTTAGAATAGTCCTGAAGCTGTAACAGAAAACTTTTTAGGACAAAACTAGAAATATTATTCTGTCTATCAAGAAGGCAATAGGCCTTGCTGGACAACTGAAAAACAGAATAGAGGAGGTAATACTGATACTTCCGCTGCACCCAATGTCTAAAGCAAGAGGCGTGGCAGGTTGGAAATGGGATTTTACAGGATTTGCTCCCAGCACAGTTTGCAGCAGCTGTGAGAATTAACTAGAAGGAAGACACAGAAGCCTCATTTAGATGCACTAGCACAGCAAGCAATCTTCATCTTATTTTCAGGAAAAGAAATACAAAACATGCTTTTTCCAAGTAGGTTTCAAAAATGAAAGTTGTTAAATTGTCACAATCACTACCCTTAGACTAACACCAGACACCTCAGCCCTTAAAATAAATCTGTGTAGAGCTAAAAAACATTAATTTATAAAAGAAGCCGGGGGGGGGGGTAGGTTAATAACAGATTGGCTGCACGGCTAAAAAGAAGATACTGCTGAGTAGTGCTATCTAAAATGATAGACACTAGTGTCAGTAAGTGCCAGCTTTCATCCAGGGAAGGACTATGCTCTATCAGGAATGGTTCCTCTGCCATTAAGCACATACCCGAACATATCACAAAGCAATCAACCTAAGTGGCCATTTACAAACCTGCGTGCTACCTCAAGGGCACACAGAAATCAATAACTTCAGGTTTCTATTCTGAATTATTCATTCAGTCTTTGCTCAACAAAAAGCTTCTCTCTCTCTCTAATGTGCTACCACTACAACACAGTACAGGGTTTTGAACATGGGCCTTTAAAACAGTAGTTTTAAAAGCATTTTGTCCAGCTACTTAAAAAAAAAAACACGCTTCTTGCTCATAGGACACATAGAAATGACTTCTGCAGCAACCAATGACTGTTCAGGGATGCTGTCCATTGCTCCCATCACCAGCAGGTTTCTCCCAAAGTCCAGATAGTCAAGAGTCCCAAGTCAAGTTGCACCATGGGGGGCACTGAGTGATGGGGCTCCCTGCTGGTGCTGTGGGCAGGACAGCTCCCTGTCTCCAGGGAGCTGCTCAGGCACCCCAGAATCCAGCACTGTAGCTAATAGTTAAGACTCTCTGTAACCTTTTCTTCCATGAAAAAGAAAGGAAAATTACCGTTGGAGGGAAAATACCTAAGTGTTTTCGCACCAAACCACTGACCCAGACTCTAGCTACCTTGCCTTTAGTCCCATTTTCTGTACATCATAATTTCTGATTTAAAAACCCCAAAACTTTAAAATACTTAAAAACATCCAGTTTAACCTCTCAAGACTAAGCCCTGATACTACAAAAACATTTTTCAACTTGTTAGAGAAAGGAATTGAATAGTGAAAAAGAATTTGCCTGCTTTTACTCCTTTTTCATCAAAAACTTATTTTCTGACTTTATCTCATGCTCCCTTTGTATTTCACACTTCTCATTCTTTTCTTATGTTTGTGTTGTTTGGGATTTAGAGGAGCATCAGGAAAAGCTTTCATGAAAGTTGGATTTCTCTTTGGCTGCTTCAGAACCATGCAAACACTACAGCAGAATGAATCCCCATCCTTCCACAAATTTACCTGTTCTTGTTATGTCCAGGGTTAACTACTGCTGCAGCAGTTACTAGAATTTAACATCCTATTTTGACAACAACAAAGAGAAATACTTGCTGGAAGCAGAGGCAGGTTTAGATTGGCGAGTAGATCTCTACCCCACTACCACCCTGTGCCAGCATGTGAGTTTCTCTCTGGAAGCTCATACCACAGCAGCAGGAGAGTCTAAAGTCCAATACCTCACCTCTCCATCCCATATGTCAACAAGAAATAAAAGATAAGGTTTAAACTGGAGCCCCACCATCAGACATTAAACAGAAGCCTTAACAAAAGCAATGCTCTAATCAGTCCTTGGAAAATCTATTACCAACTCCAAAGAAAAACTTCAGCATCTAAAAAAAAATACTGACCATCCACTTGATCTTAAACTGTGGAATTCAAAGATAACTTAGCTGAATTTTGCAAATAACACATGATATACATAGTTTTAGAGACAGGTATCTCAACACCATTTGCAGGAAATACTTCTGCAATGACTATGTTTCTAGCTTAGCAATATACAAAAATATATGATAAACTAGACAACTGAACTAACAAGGGACTAATCTCATTTTATATACCATGCCCTGACATGCTTTGAATCGAATGCAACTAAAGATGGGCAACAGAAGGCAGAAGGATAAATATTTCTCAGCCATCTTGTTGCTTGTGGTTACTCAGCGAATCCCATAAATACATAATTTAATTAGAAGAATTACAGTAGCTTTCCATGCCATAGCCCAAAGCATTACAATAACCTGTAAAAGCATTATGTTGCTGACCTAGAAAAAGAAAAAATCTTTTGAATATACTACTATGAAGGGATAAAAGTCCTAAGGACTGCACAAGAATAGGAGCTTAATTAAAATGAGCAAGGAAAGAACTAAACAAGGGAGGGAAAACAATAAAAAGAGACAAGAAGAAAAAAAGAAAACAAACAAACAAACGAGAGAAAAGAAAACCAAAAAACAAAACTGGGGGCAGAGAAAAGAAATGGGGGAAAGAGAAAAGAAGTAACGTAACTAGGATGTGCCTGTAGTAGGGTCCTGTCCACACGCATGGTCTGGTGTTTTCCAGGATCTCTCATGATTTCCATGATCACCATCATCCTTTCTGCTTCTTGTTGAAGCCTACACACAGTGACAGATAAAGCACACCGACCTCCATTTTCAGCCAGTGGAGCAAAAGCACTTCTAGGACACAGCTCATGTTTCCCCCCAAAGGTAGACACCCTAGGGGTAGACATCTAGAAGGGCCTGTTCTCTCTGATACCTACCAGAGAAGTCTGGGCAACTAGTTCAGAAAAAGCTATTGAGATTCCTGAATAAAGCAATTCCAACTTTTTTTTTTTTTTTCCTGCACCAAGCAGTGAATTGGCAAACACGAGCTGCATTTAAATCCAAGGTGGCTGAAAGCTATGACACGAATTCCAACTTAATGCATACACCAGAAGAGGTCCAGTCACTCTGCTAGGAATGCACTCATTCACAGTGATACTTTTTCTACAATCCCTCCATTATATGGCATTTTCTAAATATGTCCTTGTGTCTTAACAGAGAGCATTTGAAGGTTTGATTTATTTTCCATACAAGACAGTGTTCTAGAAACAACACTCTAAGGGCAGAAATCTGACAACTGTAGCACCAGCTGCTGTCAAATTGAGTATTTCCAAAAGATTGAGTTTCTACAGAAATTCCAAACTAATAGAAGAGATAGAGTCAAACTATGTTTGTGTAAATCATCAATCTTCAACCTGAATGCTCAACTGAGCAATCTGAGAAGAAAATCGGGGCCAGTGGTACCCACCAACACACATCCCCCTCTCTCTATGTATATCTACCTCTACAATCCTTCACACTGAGGACTATTTGAAGATGAAGGCCTAAGGCCATCGACCTTGGTGAGCAAATCAAAAGGATTTAGTGTGAACTCTTTACCACAATTTCCTTACAGGTTTAGAGCCTAAATCTTTTTCAAGCTACTCCCAAGAGGGTGGCAGTATGGTAACAGTGACTGTGCATGTTTTAGAAGTAAAATAATACAAACATCACAGAAATACAATTTTCAATACACTGCTTTCTGTAAAAACAGACATCATTTTTAATTTCTATTAAATGATTGCTCTCCAAAAAGCTTCAGGTAGGCTCTTCTGCATCCCACAGAAAAGTAAAACTGCATCTTTAATACATAAGATTAGTAGCCTCTACAAAAATGGTAACAATTACCATCATTTAGGTGAGGAAATGCCTATTGGTTAATTTGGAGATTGTATAATTTGGAGATTGTATTTTGCTGCCAGAGTACTAGCAGTCTTCCTGTTACGTTTTTTTCTTTACATCTCATTTGTTTGAAGTACTGGACAATGGACACATTTCTTATAAACATAAGGTAGAATCCAGGATGGGAATGCTGCACATCTGTGGCATCTTCTCCTTTCTCATTAGCAAGTACATGGGGCCACTCAGGTATTTCAGGATTACAGTAAGGAGGCATCTGCACAGAAGGTGTCCTTGGAGCAGCTGTTTCTACACAGCATGAATCCTTTGGCTCTAGCAAATCTACAGAGGAAAGCCTATTGGTATGAGCAGTATTAAAAGCCATTCTGTGACTCTTAACTCACTGCGCCCACAGAAAGATTGTATGCTGCACAGGGGCTCATGTCAGGACCAGTCCTGACAACTCAGTCATGACCACTCTGGAACAGAGATCCTTTGCTAAAGACAAAATTGGGACCTACTTCACATCTGGGCTGTGCTATGTGATGCTATTTCCAAGAGTGACACAGATTTCAAATTATTAAGAGATGTGAAAACAGAATTTTCCAAAGGTTTGAGGGGGGCAAAAAAACAAGCAAGCAAAACCAAAACAAACCCACAAATAAATAAATAAACCAACCCAAACCAAAACACCAGAGAACAAAACATCCCTGAAGAAATTCTGTTCTGCTTCAGTGTCCAATGTTGCCCTTAAAAAAACAAAACATAGCTCTGCAAATACAAATACAAGCTGATCTCCCCAACAGTGCCAGAACAGTATACTCCATAATTAAAACTCAACTCAGAGTTCAGCAATCATTTTTATGTGACTTTTACATGAATTCAACCTCTGGGGAAAATAAAATAAACAAATAAATAAATAAAATAAAAAAAAGTTAAGTAATTATACAATCTGTTTCTCCAGAGAAATGTCTGGGCTAGACATTTGGCGCTGAAATGACAGATTAAATTTAGAACTGAAGGGCCATGCAGTGAAGGTAAACTCAGTTTACAGTTCGCTGTTGACTAAAAATTGTACATGTTAAAGTGATGTGCTCTGTTCCTGAGGCAAAGTTCACTGCTATCCGAAAGAAAAATACTGAAAAGTGACTTTTGTCCCTAGAAAGCCTCTATTTCTAGTCCACAAGCAACATACTAATGCCACAGGGTAATTGAGAGCTCTCCTTCTCAAGGCCACTTCCCTGTCCTCAGGACAGTACATAAAAAAAACCAAACAAAAAATTATGATTTTTTTAATTTGCCTTAGCTGTGGTACTACAGCCATGACACTAACACCAGAAAAAAGTCAAGCTCTGCAGAAAGAACTCATGTCCCTTAAACACTGATTCATGTTAATTTCAGTTTTTCTAATAGATCACCTTGGGATATTTGACAGCAGCATTTCAAACTCCCCTATGACTCCTCAAAGGCGAAGTACATGCATAAATCTCACAATTAAAGATCTTCCTTATTATATGTAACACAGCTGTATCCTGAAATCAAACATTTAGTAAAAGACACAATCACTGCTGCCATAATCAGTCATCCAGACATCACAGAAATACCAACTGACCTTCATGAGATGCTGATTTATCCATTTTGTGAAGGTCTTCTTTTGTACTTTGTCCCGCTCATCTGGAAGGAAAAAGAAAAAAAAAAAGGGTTCACAGCTCTGCAAATTATGCAGAAGATATATATATATTTTTTTGATGGAAAGCTTTATAAAATTAACATTCTAATATAGTTTAAAACCAGAATAGCCTGTGAAAGCTCTGAAACGTTTAATCAAAACAATATCACATATTTCTGCAGTACATCACAGCATGTCATAAAGAAGTTTCTAGACCAGACACGGTCAGGTTAGTTTCTCCAGAGCAACAGCCCCGCTGGTATAACAGCGGCGCCACTAAGAAAAACATAGCTTTCTAGAAGTCAGTTGTTCCCTAAAATGTACTAAAAACATCAAGGCAAACTTTTAAGACCTTTAAATACTACTTACAGCCTCTAAAATCCAATTAATTATTACACCTTTTAGCAACAGAAAATGTCTTTATATATGAAAGCTGGCTTTCTATCATCACTATGATTTTTGACTGGAGTATCACCCTTGTTCCAACACACAAGGATGAGCTACAGCTTCAGTAAGAAAAAGGACTTACTTTCTTTTAATCCCCTATAAAACTAAACAAGAGATGTCCACTAACCTGGCTATGGGACCCAGCCAGTGCCAGGAGTTTGCTCCCTGGCGTGGCAATTAGCAGCAGTGTTTGCCCACAAATTTCAAGAAGAAACAATAAGAGCAATAGACTCGGGGTACGAAAGCACCCCATTATGGATGGGGAGTATATGCATGTATTCTACCAAGCCACATTAGAGAAACACAAACCACTGCTGCAGTGCAAAGCTTGTCTCCACAATCCTACGTGTGGTCACTAGCCAGCACAACCGCTACACAGCCCCTTTCCACAGTCCAGGAGCTGCCTGGAGCAGGACTTGTGGTGCGTTAGGACCAGGACCATCTGTGCAAGCCTAAAATAGTAAGATCCCTTAAGACCACGTACAACAAAACTGCAGCTGTTTCATTGACTAGGCTGTTTGTAGTGTGGCTGAGAACAAGCAATGGGCTCAGGTAGCAAAACAAGACCTCTTCCACAGCTAATGCCATCACTAGAGGACAGAATCAGATCCTGTATCTTCACGTTAAAAAAAAATAGTTTTCAGAATGATCAAAGGTAACTTAAGTGATTTTAAAAAAAAAAAAATCAAACAAAAACCCCACATCACCACAATCCATGGAAGGTCCATATTCATGGACTTTCAAGTCTCTGGTGTGACACTGAGGTCTTTCAACATGGCATGATATCAAACAAGAGTCCATCCTAGGCCAAACCAAGCAGCATGTGCTGCTCCCAACAGTAGTGAGAAATGAATATTCAAGAACAAATGCAAAATCAGGACAAGCAAAAGCCTGTGAACCCTTTGTATACCCCTCCCTCAGCTGACTCACAGGCTTCTATTATATATATCTTTGCATCTGAAAGTCATAGATGCATTTTTTTTTCCTGTTACTTTTTTCAGTCCTTTAACACACCTATAACTTTTGCAGCCACGGTTCACTGTGGCAATGAATTCTTCAGGTAGTATGTATAGCATACGTGTACATTTGGCTTCATACAGAATAGCTGCTATTCCTTAAATGCCTTTTCCATGCCACTCAAGATCTTCCAAGTTTCTGGCATATGCTTTTTACCTGCTCTGCAGCTCCACACTGTCTTATTCTAGTTGAGGACTAAGAGGAGTAAGAAATAAACTGAAAAGCAAAGCTATGCTATTGAAGGGGGAGAAATAAATTTAAAAGAAAAAAACCCTGTCAGATTAAGTAAGCCTTTTCCTATAGCCTTCATCAAGCAAGACAGAATTTCCGACATCAGTTATTTATCCTACTAAGCTCTGGTTTTGTAGAGAACAGAAAAATCTCAGAAATAAATCCAGAAATATTTTCATTTGCAACTGTTTCATTATGGGTGACTGTTTTAAAAGGAATACTAATTTCTCCAACTGCAGAATGGAACATTACAGCCCACAAGTGCACGATGTGTCTGTTTTCCTAAGGTAACTTCAGCTGGTTTTGACTACCGCAAAAATTTACATTTTTGCAAAATGTTACTTTGACAATTTAAAAAGTAAGTTCAAAAGGACCTACTTCCTGTTTCTTGTTAGAACGGGTATGCACTCACTATTAATTTCAACTCTATTTTCAATTAAGATGCCAAGATACATAAAAGAAGTCATACTTAGGACCCCTGTTCCTTTTGTACGCATATATTACACAAACATTGACAGAACAACTCCGAACCTGACAAACACAAACGTGTAACAAGGAGGAAAGCTGTCACCTCTCATCTTGTGAGAACCACCAAAATTAATGACAGAACAAAGAAAGCATCACACACATTAAAAAAAAAAAAAAAATGCAAAACACCACCAGTCCATTTTTTAATCACAAAAAAAACCACCCAAACCCAAATGCTTCCAGAAAATCAGATGCACACTAGGAGGAAAACACCCTGCAACAGCACCGAGTGTTCTGGAGCTCCGAGCAGATATCAAACCACCCCACCCCCCACGCAGGTGAAGTAAGGAGAAGACAGGCACTGACTGGGAGACACCACAAACGTATGGAAGGCATCCCCCGGAAAGGTTCTGGGGAGAAGCCTCCCACGCAGAGAGCTCCGCTCCACGCTCGCGGCGGCCCTGCCACCCTGGCTCTACTGACCCAAGCAGGACATTAATTCGATCAGCCTTACGCAGAAGTCTCCAGCCGCGTTCATCTTCAGCAAACCGGCTCATTCTCGCCTTCAGAACTTCCCAGGTTCTTTTCCTGCCAGGGAGCGGAGAGCCAAGCAGCGCCCAGCGCTCCTCCCAGCGGCTCCAGAGCGGGGCGCTGGTGCGGCTGCCAACGGCGGACAGAGACAGCCGCGCGCCGCCGCCCTCACGGCCACGCGGCGGGGCGCACGCGCCGGGAGGAAGCGAATATCGGCGGCAGGTGCCGTCCGAAGGAAGGACACGGAGCCTCGCCTGCGGAAAAGGGGCTTAGACCACAGGCACCAGAGGCGACACGTGATGTTGATGCCTCCTCAATGCTCTCCTGGGCTGCCAAGCCATCGCTAAACCACCTTCCCAAGTGTCACACCTAAGTGCCATCCTTTTCCCCAGGAAAAACAACCCACTCCTTGTAAGACTTGTGCGCGAGACCCTTCACCAGCTATGTTACCCTTCTCTGGACGCACTCCAGCACCTCCGTGTTCTTGGAGCAAAGGGCCCAAAACTCAACAAGATATTTGAGATACAGCCTGACCAACACCAAGTACAGGGGCACAATCATTTCCCTACTCCTGCTGGCCACACTATTGCTGATACAGGCCAGGGTGCTGTTGACCTCCTCGGCCACCTGGACGCACTGCTGGCTCATATGCAGGTGTCTGTCCACCAGCACTCCCAGGTGCTTTTCTGCCAGGCAGCTTTCCAGCCGCTCTTCCCCAGGTCTGTAGTGTTGCCTGGGGTTGTAGTGACCCAAGTGCAGAAGCTGCGTAGTTGTTCTCTCTGCTTCAAGACAACCCAAAATTATCTCTGGGCAGCCACACCAGATGCCACCAGCTTGACTGAGAAGAACAGTACAGTTGTCTCCAGAGCAATGTGAGGAAAGGCAAAAAAAGCACTAATTTTCTAGATAAGCTGAAAATTTTTGTGTTGCTTCATTCTAATGGTGAAAATAGTAAAGTCTGGAGTTCTTCCACCTACTGACAGACTTAAACACACACAAAAATACCTATTTTTCTTAGGCAGGTTTTTTTTTGCATTGCTAAGGTACATCTCCTCCTCTGTTATTTGTTTGCCTACATGAATGGTCAGATAGGCAACAGGTTTTTTCTATGTTCATCCAGGTATTTACAAAAGCCTTGACAGTTGTTATTCC
This sequence comes from Chloroceryle amazona, assembly GCA_027560015.1. Lineage (NCBI taxonomy): Eukaryota > Metazoa > Chordata > Aves > Coraciiformes > Cerylidae > Chloroceryle > Chloroceryle amazona. Next base: position 22,707 of record JANHFX010001487.1, on the reverse strand, counting down.
TTACTCATTTATAAATGTGCTATTTTTTCTGCACATATTGATGCTATTCACAAAAATTACTTATATTAAACACACCAAAAAAAAACCCCAAAACATGGTAAGGCTTGCAAACTGAAACACTCAAAAGTGCAGTTAAAACAGGAATTAAGCCAGGCTGCGAAACCTCAATACAACCTTCTTGGAAATATACATTATGATATTTAATTAAATGATCATTTATTGGTTTTTTTTGAGACTATTGGTCTACTGAATAAAAGGGATGCTATTCATTTAAGGAATAGTCTTTCACTAATATATTTCATGTCATTGAATATGGAAAACCATACCCATCATTCATAATTTTTCAAGCTCTCAAGACAAAATTCATTTAATGATAGGTTTTACTGTGACATTCCTAATATTTCTTCTACAGACTAGATCTGGGTAACTCAAATGTTGTGGTCAGACAATAGAACATAATTAATGGATGACCTCTTGGGAAGATATTTGTTTTATGACACTTACCCAGCACAACAAAGTTATGTAAGGGAACAAATCCAGCTCTCCGTCTGAAATGCCTTATCTGGAAGGCCTTGCTCTCTGGTCCTGCAAACTTGACCTTAAGTTCTCACAGGTCTTCCATGTTTGTACCAATTATTCATTTTCGGTCATTAATTAAGAACCAGGGACATATAACAAACCTATCACAATCTGAAAGAGCCTCTAGGAAGGTAAAGTCTCGGTTCAAATAAGTCCAGTTTGGAAAGTTAGAACTACAGGATTTTCCACAGGGAGCGCTGAATAACCTTTCCAACAGGTAAGCTACCATCTTTCATATCATTAGTAGTAGGCATTCTTAATTATAGCTGGGTTTAAACTACCCTTCCCTGTAAAGTCTTCTGTATCAATTTTGACTACCTGAAACATTGATTTAGTGAAAGCTGTCTCTCTTATGAAGAGCTGGGATTATCCTCAATTCTTTCTAGTTACAAATTAGATAAATTTAGAAACTAATAAAATAAACCTCTATTATGCAATAAAGACATGAGTACAGACCAACGCTATGAACCATGTACTATCAGGTCAAACTTAAGACATACAGCATATAAAATCCTACATACTTTGGCAATTATTTCCAATAATATATATATATAACCTTCCTGCTATAAAAATATGAAGGCTGAATTAGCATTGGTTTAACAAGGTGCTACGCATGGTAAGGTTTTGTAGAGATGCTAAAAAATAAAATAAAACAAAATTAAAAAATTAAATGGCCTCATATGGGGATTTCTGCATAATCAGCCTCATCACAATAGTAAAGATAAAACATTGAGTCTGCAAATGTTACAGTTCTAGGACCTGCTTTTGTGAAGGTTATTTACTGTATGAGAACAACTACGGAAAACCAGGGAACTCCCAATTTATTTTCAACAGTTTCTATCTTTACCATAAGAAAAAAAACAAGCCACACCAAAAAAAAAAAAACAAAAAAAAACCCAAAAACACAAACCCAAACAAACAACCACCAAAAAAACACACACACACAACAAAACAGTCCCAAACCCCTGCGAACTCAAAAATACCACCACACCCAACTCAAACCTCTAGGAAATACTTAACAATTTAGTGACCCAGAACTAGATTGGCAATATATGTTCAGTGTTTGTCAGGAAAGATGATCTTCTCAGCTCAAGGTTATCTAAGTTCTTGTTATCTTGACCCCTAAAAATCCCAGGTAAATATGACAGTTTTCTCAGAGTAAGTTCACCTGACAACTCAGCTTTGTCTTAGGTATTTGCTTCCTCTAACAGAGTGTATTTTGCTATAGGTAGTGGTTTATATGTTATATTTCAAAAGAACAGTTCATGCATTTTAGTCTATAATGGTGCTATTCCTAAATTGGCTGATCCTGAAGAGGAGACATTTGTCAAGCTTAAAAGCAACATTTTACCACTTCTGTCATCTTCTAAATTTGATCATCTTCCTCTTGGGTTTACAAAATCAGAATTTTTAATGTTTCTTGTTTATGACCCTGTTGGTGCTCACGACAGCTTGGCGAATAAGACCAGCAGTTTGCAGGAGCTTGCCTTGGAAACAGCATCACATTACTTCTTTTTTTAGAACGACTGAATGGAGGCCTTGTCAGCTAAATACAAAATAAGAGGATAACTGGAGACAGACTGGTAAGGTACGCAGTTTAGACAACGCAGAGGAAGAAGACAGTAAGGGAGAGCAAAGGAGACACATGGTCCACACGTGCAAAGGAATAAATATATATAGTTTGAGTTCAAATAGCAAAATCTGCATAAGAGAATTCAGGATAGACATAATGATGGGGTTTCACCCTGTTGGAACAACTGCCAAAAAAATCAAGAGGCAGTACCACAGGTAATTCTTACACAAAGGATATATCCTCCTATTTAAGAAATGGAAGCAAAAAATAATGCTGCCAGGCATTAAATAATTAAGGCACAAACTCCTGAAAGGCACCGCCTTACTGAGGTTCACTTCTTTAAAAATGATGAAAACCTAAAACCCTCTTTTAAAGTCTTACTTCAAGGAAATAAAATTCCTTCACTTCTCCTTCCCACTTACTGCTTATTGCCATCACTTCCTCCCTTGTGACAAGATTCAATTCTAACTCACCTAGCTCATGAATGGGAGGCTTCAACTCCCCCAGACATGTTCTACACGTAAACTAAGTGGCATGAATGATGCTGCCGTTGCATTGCAGCTTTTCAGAGAGAAATGCAAGGCACAAAGTGCTCTTCCTCACTATACTGCTCCCAAATGTCTGAAAACTGGAACTGATGCAATGCCACAGAGGAAGTTAGGTTAGTTATGCAAGACCTGTTGTTACCAGCAACGAGAAAACAAAACAAAACCAAACCCCAAAACAAATAAAAAAACCCAACACACACACACACACACAAAAAAAAAAAGAGACACAACACCACCCACACACTAAAGGAAAGTGCTCACACCCAAAATATTTATTATTTATGTTTAAGCCCTAGATAAAAAGCTTGTATTATGTACTGGTGTTCCCATCGCTGACTGCAGCATTTTTAGCCCTGAATCACCCAAGGATGGGAAAAGTGCCTCCACATCTTTCTCCTACTCCTATCAACACATCCACTAACAGCTGCTGTCAGAGAAGGACACTAGTGAGCAAAAAACTGGGCTTCCCTAATGTCTCACAATCAGCTGCTACCCTCACAATTAGAAGTATTTGGAAATTGGCATCATCTGACCCATCTGTTTTTCCAGAAAATGTATCCCACTTAATTACTACTTCCTCTGATGAAGTCTGCATTGATGTGGCAAGGTTCTTTCAAAAGAGTATCTCCTCTTTTGCATACTCCTATCAGACAAGCCATCAACTCTTACAAAGCTTCATTTTACTTGTCACGTCAGATCATATATGCATATAGTTCTGGAAGCAATTAAAATTTACTCCTATCCTGAGCTTTGCATTGTTAATTTAATTATCAAATATGAACCTCATCTTAGGCCTTCTCTTATTTTTTCTGGTTGCTCCAATTACTGTGTGAAGAATTTCAGTCTCTCTCCCGTTTCCTTTCCTTTAAAAAATAATCAAATTTCTTACACAATGGGGTGAAAGGTCACATATAAAGTTGGTCTGATTACAAAGATGAATCAGAATACAACTTTTGTCTATTTATTCTAAAATCTGATGATACTTCATGCTCTACTTTTATTAAGCTGTGGACTACATGCATCCAGAGCTGAGGATGAACTCGAAATCATGTATTTTTCCTGGAATTACAGTCAAATAACACCAAAATCAGACCTCGCTGAAGTTATCAGATAACCTTTACTAAGTGCAGTCCCCATGGGCTTTTATGTCATTAGGTTTCAGCTTTCATGACATAAAACCAATCAATGTTTAGTATCTATGATGTATTTTTCAAACAGAATATTTTTATTTCTGTTTCGCAAATAGTAATGCAAATTTTTCTTGCCAGATCAGCTCTGTGAGCATGCATTTAGCTATAAAAAAAAAACCCAAATCTTTTACAAAAAAAATGTACTTTAAAGAAATAAGCAATGTAATTAGTAGGCAGAAAGTGAACTAAATTTCATGACAGACATAAATGCACCAATGACTGTGAAGTGCTCCATTCTATAAAAGCTGCAGGAAAACACATACTAAAAATGACAAAGACTGAGAATAAACTGGGAAACTTCAGCATATTTTTTTGCATTACATTCCAGCATCCCTTAAGTGGGTTTCCCAATAAAGTTGTCTTAACTGCAGCAGCTGCAAAGAGAATCCAAAGATATTACCCTTTCATCTGCGTTTTACTTAATGCCTGTTTGTTCACCCAGCTCCTGTGACCCATTTCAGCAGCTTCCGAGCCATGCAAGTGAAGCAATGAAACAATACTGAAGATTGACTTGTGGATAGAAGACTTTAAAATTATTACAGAAGTCTAAATGTTGTGATCTGGAAAGATACTTCTAAACTGCAGTTCTTCAGAACTAAATACAGGGTAATGTTTGATTAATAGGTCTATTTATTAAAATGACTAGGACAGACTACAAAAATCTCAAATTAATTGCTTTCATAGGTAAGGAGTATACTTGCAATGAAATTAAAAAGCTTGCAAAATTTAAAAAAAAAAGTCTTTAGTCACATGTAGACTGTTCTGTTTCCTCTGCCACTGGCTCTTGTAAAAGGCTTTGCAAAATACAGCACTCTGGAAGGTATGTTGCTATCCGGCTGTAAAATAAAATGCTACATTTAGACTCCTATCCTGAAAACAATCTGCTAACTGATTAGATGGGCTTATCGGGACTCGAATATAGGATCAACAATAAAACCATAGCATTAGATGCACCGTCCCCTCAACTGCACACACACCAGTTGTTCATGTACAAAAGACCAAATTCTATGTGCACACTAGTAAGCGTGGTTTCCCTGAGTCTGAGGCTGTGCAGGGTGAAGAGCAAGCAGAACTCCATAAAGAAGAAAACTTCTCTGGAGTGCAGGGAGCTCACGCTGCCCACATTGCTTGGCTACGCTTGTCTTTGAGCCCCAAGGAAGACCTCAGGCTCCTGCTGACAAACTCAGGACACTCTTTAACAAGCTACTCTGGCTAACTGTAGTGAAACAGCTGTACCCAAGAGTACCGACTCACGTTTTAGGCCAAAGATCGATTCCTTCAGTTTATGAAAATCTGGGCTGCTGTCACTAAACTCTTCCCAGTTTCCAAACTGGCTGCTTCCTAGGTATATCAGGTCATGCATGACAGCATGCCAGGCATGCTTGACCGTAACATCAACATTCATAAGCCAGACTGATGCAGACTGTTCTCAAGAGGCATTTGCTGAAACGGAGACAGAAGGAATAACACAGAATATTGTTCTCTGTTACCACCACAGTTTGCTAGAAATAAGGTAAGACTTTTTGGTGGTTTCAGAGGTCAGAGTTTAATCCTAATTGCAAAGGAAAGGGCAATCGTAAAACTCCCACTGACTTTGACAGAGCTATGACCACCTCAAAAACCAAAACAAAGACCACATGCAGGGAAAAAAAAAAAACAACAACAACAACAAAAAAATCTTAACTGTAAGAATGACTGGCTCACCATTTGCTTGTGACAGTCTGTAAAACACTACAGCTCAACCATACAAATGCAGGCACAAGTGAAACCAGAATAGGCAGTAAATAAATTCTTTGTGTCCTGAAAATATTTAAAAATTTGCTAACTGCACACCTGGCTCAGTAAGAAACTGCACTCAGCAAATTCTCACTTGGACCTTTTTTCTGCTACTACTTTCCATCTATGCTTGAAGCAGGATGAAGAATTCAGCTGGCCTATGCCTGAAACACGCGGGGATAACTCAGCTGCAGAAAATCTCTGCAGGTTCTTCTGGCTTCACTATCCTGCACAGAAGATGCTACGTTAATCTTCAACTACTGAAACAAGAACTACTGATATGATTTGCAGGAATTGCCTGATTACGGATTCCCATACCTGTACAGAAAAAATACTGTTATTTGACTGTGTGCACATACATCAAAACCAAGAAGAACCCCAAGGGATCATTTTGTATTCATAGGATCTCAGTCAGCCAATGCTTTGAAGTGTTAGTGTAGTTACATAGCTACCTCACATCTAATCAGAAATGAGATATGAAGTAATCTCAAAAAGAATTTTTCTCGTGTCTTCCAGTCCCAGTAATGTGAACTCCAAATGGTTTAGAAACATAAATCAAACAAGAGACACAATGCCTGAAAGTTTACACCTGAAGTATTAAACAAGAAATCAACAACAAATACAGGAGGAATGCAAGGAAAGAAGGGAATAATAGTGGTTATCTACAAGCCTGTTCCAGACAGACATTTAAAAAATGTATATAGTCAATACATCATTCAACTTTCTTATTTAGGTCTTAAAAAAATTGTCATTAACCAATTCAGATTAACTGAAGTCATGTAAGAAAACATTCTTGTCCTCTGATATAGATTTCCATGTCTAGTTCTTTTCTAACCAGAAAAATCACTCCTGGATAAGTACTGCACTAGCACTATATATCCTGTGGAAAAAAAGCCCCATAGCCCATTGACCTTCTAGTGTATTCCTTTTGTGCAGCCCTCTCCCTCAAGCCCAATAGCAGGTCAGATGCTTAACTATTGCAAGAAACCCAAATCGGAACTCCACAGACAGCAATAAGAAGCACTGGAAATCTGTCTCAAAAATACTTGTTTTCTAGTTCAATTTTCAGTATTATTTGATTTCTGCCTTATACGAGAGAAGCATCACATGAAAATGTCACATCCAGCTATCAAGACATATAAAACCTGCACATAGTCCATGAAAAAAAAAACAACAACAAACAACAAAAAACATTAGAAATTACACTGTCTTATGAGGCACATCATAGCTCCTCTTTGACTTGTGGCTGTATCACTACTTCTGAGATTATCATTCCAAACGGAATTTAAACTAATTAAAAAAAAAGTTTTGGGGGTGTTTAGTTGGGGGTGAGTGGTTTGATTTGTTTTTTTTTTTAGGAGGCAATCAAGGAAGTTTTGATATAAATTAAAAATGCGTTTCTACAACACCAGGTTACAGCTTATATATTCTAAAACGTTGGTATGAGTTTCAACAGGAATCACACACTAAAAAGATGTGCCCAGCCAAACAGCGTAAGACTTACGAGACTAAAGCCTGTGTCATCAGTTCAGTGTGACCTCGAGTCACAGCAATAGGCAGCACTGCACTAAGAAAATCGCAGTCATCTTCCCCAAACCCACAGAAGCCCATGGAGATCTACACGGGCTCTGTGTATTTCTATCCTCTGATTGAGATGTCCCCCTCTGCTTTTTTTTTTCCCAAGGGAGAGTGTAAAACAGTGATATATTCCAAGAAAGCCATGGAATGGTCCTGAGAGAAGAAAAGACAACTCAGGACAGTGTTTCCTTTGCCAGCTGGTTCAGCCAGCCTTTGAAGTCTTGTGCTTGCAATGACTATACTAACTCCAGCCTGCTGCAGAGCATGAAGAACCATAGGGAGTACAGCAATGATTCCCCATGACACACATGGCATCTAAACTGCACAGTTTACATCACCCCCTCCTCAGTACAAGCTAAGACTCTGGAACTTTCACACAGTGTACAAAGTACATGAATATACTCACTAGCAGACTCAAGAGAGACTGAAAAGAGGGCATACAGGCAGAGATCTGTGATGCTGTTTGGCTAAACCAGTAGGTCTTGCGTTCCCTCTGATCTCTTCACACTCTGATACACTTACTTTAAATGAGTATTATTTTGGTTTGCATGTGCAGTACCAAGATAACCTCATCAAGAATCAGAATCACTGGGCATTTAAAGAAAATTTAAAAAATAAAATAATCTCATCAGCTGATGTTTACAGCACAGACGTATATGATTCTGATCCTCATTCATCTCCATCAGCACACTCAGCCATTGTTCTCCCTTCAGTTTTAGGAACAATAAAATATTCTCCTCCACAACAAAGAAGTGTAAAAATAACTACTAGGATATTTTCTGTATTGCAGGAAGAAAAAGAACACACACACTCTGAAACCACTATCAGACTTGAAGAGATTTAATACCAACTCACATTAAAACAAAGTTCATAAAAATATTAAAACAAAAAAGTATCCCAGCCAATTTCATTTGAAGACTTAGGCTAAAGAATATGTTTTTATTTTTAAAACAAGCCTACAATGATTTGGAAATTGCACTGACCACTTTTCATTACCACACAAACCCAAATAAATGCTTCCACCAAGCTGAACTGTATGAAATACATTTTGTATTGCACCAGGAGTACCTACAGTCTTAATCCACTTCATAAAGACTTACTGGCAAAGCAGTTTTTTCATTCATGTAGAGAGAAACCAGTTGCTTGAACCATCATGCTGAGATGGGAAAAATTCTCTTCAGTAGAAAAATAGGAAAATTATTTGCTTACAGACTGAGATGTAACTGCTTTTCAAATACAGTGTTGCTATACAAAATACACAGCTGCACAAGCAGCTGGAAAAGCAGTGGAAAGCAACTGGGAACAGCATGCTTTGGGAGGGGGGGTGTAAAAAAAAGTAAAATCTACCTGGGCAGGCAGATGGCCTTGACCATCAAATAAGCCTTCCCATCTTAAATTTGTATTCTCCGTTTTAGAGAATCTAAAGCATGCAAACTTGCCAAACATTTATCCAGCTTCTGCATCTTTCTATTTAACACAGACTTACCGCACATGTTCACAGTCTATATCAAAAGGTATCTTTGCCTTTCACAGAGAGCCATGAAAGTTTTGTATGGGCTTTAGTATGATCACAAAATTCCTGCTCTTTATGAAATGAACACCCTACCTACGCTAATAAAAGAAAAACATAATTTCTCTACGTGGCTACACCAGTACTATTAAGTTAAATTAAGAACTGCAAAATCAGGATATAGAGAAAGGAGTAATAGTGTTAATTTAGTCACATTAAAAGTATCCTGAAATAATCATCACTCTTTCTGAAAGTGAAATTCCATATGTAAACAATGAATTAAAATGACATTTCATACAATGATCCATTTCTTTATCGTATTCATGCCAGCATGTATTAATAAAGTCCACTATCATTTGAACCATCCATGATAATGATGCAAAAAAACATTTATCAAGTCCTGTGATAGTACTAAAACTTGTTGAACAAGGGGTCACTGGGCCTGGGAGACCTACCTGTTTCTTTGTTAAACTTACTAACCACTTAAATGTTGCTTCCCATCTGATCTAACCACAGTGCCAGCCTCTTAGGGATTTTACTCTGTGGTGCAGGCACCAAGGCAGTGCTGGAAGAGCTAGGACACCTTTGCTCTCCTGATCTCCAGAGTTTGGGATGTCTAACTCACCTCAATACATGCCTTGTCTTCCTTTACCCACACTCAAAGGTCCATGGACCTCTGATGACTTCATGTTAATAGCAGCTCCATGCCGCCCCACAGAGAAGTACCACCATGGATGGAGATTTTAAGGTTCAAGGAGATAAAAAGGTCACTTCTGAGAAGTCATTACCATGCATAAGGAGCAGTTGATAAAGAGCAAGAACAACAGGCAAAGGGAATTTTGAAAATGGCAGTCTGTAGAGCAAGAAAATTTAAGGAATGAGAAATGAGCTGTGAGTGGTACCAAAGATAAAGACAAGAAGCTTGTACATTTTATAGTGGAAGAAGAAGAGGATTCCAGGGCAGCAGTATAGGAAAATTATTATTTTAGTGAAGACGTATGCTGTCAATGTTAAGCATGGCATCTGGAGTAAAGATTGGAAGTCGATACAAGCCTCAGGCTGCTCTGGAGGACAGCTTATGCTGCATGCAGAGAAAGGAAAGGCAAGGTTTCAGAAGCATCCAATAGTGCAAAACTACAGAATAAGAGCCAAAGAGAGCTGCATGTTTCAGCCTTAGCAACTGCTCTCAACAGTCACCCAAAAAAAAAAAAAAAAAAAAAAAAAAAAAAATGGTGATTGAAATTGTGAAGTTTGTGGATCAGTATGACAGGGAGTTTAATGTTGGCCATATTTCACCCAAGAAGGATAGCAAACCAAACAGGAGATACAAGAGATGAGGCTGAATGCAGCTCAATCAGATTCACTACAGAATATGAAGTCACAAGGATGGATCAGATTGCCCAGAAATACCAAATGGGAGATAAGACCACCAAAGGAGCATCATAACTTCAAAGCATCAAGGATGAGGTGAACAAGGAGGATACCCTTCAAGAAAAAGTCACTGGAAGAAACAATGAGCAAGAAAAAGCCCAAGGGAAGAAAGGCAATGCAGCTAATTGTTTCACAGTAGTAGTAAAGTTAATACAAAACTCTGAATGTGCTATAATATTCCCTGACATTAAACAATCACATGTAAAATCACAGGTAAATGTTGGCTTTTATGCGTGTAATATTTAAGTATGATATTTACAATGCTTGATTCTTTAAACAGAGTGCTAAGGAGTAGGAACACATTATGCAATTGTTCTTATTTTCTTGCATTTAAAGATGAAAGGATTGCAAGCTCTAAAAATTCTAACCAAACTAGGTGTATTGTGAGCATCAATCAAAACAATCCAGCTACTACAAAAACTCTGGCATGCTGGAGATCCAAAGATTTGGATCAAGGACCTACATCTACTTCACTCATTCTATGCCTCCGTCTATTTAGTTTTCAGAAATTCCTTCTCTCATCTATTTTATTTATCTATATTTTTGACAACATAACCACTTTTTGAACTGTGTCAAGAGCAAGATCTTTCTCACAAGGCTAGATACAAAACCAGTGGCATCCCCCAGCAGCTAAGAAAAAAATTTGGGTTCTAGTACAAAGTCTGTTGAAACAAACAAACCAACCCAGCACATGCATAAATCTCAGGCCCACTAGTTGGTGACAAAACTCATCTTCAGAGAGTTCACAACTTTCTTCTTCTTTGCAAAGAGGAAGTTATTAAATTAGCGATAAATTACTTTTAAAATAAAGTTTCTGTATGAATAACAACTGCAAAGTTTTATGGGTTTTATGAAAGATTCAGAGAATTTTGACCTAAGAGCATTTAAGTCAAAAATTATTAGTAAAATGTACATTTGTATACTTAGAAATATTACTTTACATCTGGCCATAATCTTATGTAGCCAACTTAAACTGTCTTCTCACACGTGACCGTATGAGTCCGCAAAAAGCAAGTTCCATGCTGCACTCTAAAATTTAGTGAGCGAATTCTGAATTTTGTTGAAAGCACTGTACCCTATGGCAATAAATAAAGCAATATATTCAATACATTGCTCAAAATTACATTAATATCATTGGTTGTCATTGATCCCCAGCTCCCATAGGCACAATAAAAACCCAAAAATTTTTCACTCCAAAGACTATTGCTTAACACCTCTGCTAGGGACAATTTTAAAAATGAAAACAATAGGAGCAGTATCCACCTGACCCCACTGCAGAAGTCAACAACACAGGCACATCCAACTGGAGGAGTAAGAACAAGATTTCTTTATAAGCAACTGAAAAAAAACGAGCTTTTTTCAGGACTGTCTTTTCTCTGTTAATGACAAAAAGGACCTACACAGCTAACTCATTAAAAATATCATCACCCATTGTCAAGAACCCAACCACAAACCCAGAGGGTACTCCAAGTATTGAACTATTAAGTCATCTTGGAAGAAAAATGATTAAATCGCCTAAACTTACAATTATTTTTTTTGTTTAACAATTTTTACAATTAACATTTTTAATACATTTCATATCCTTTGCTACTGTTAGTCTTAAATTATTAAGTTGATTGCATTTTTTCAGTTAAAGGGGCAAAGTCAAAAATCAATCAAGTTTTGTTTCCAGGCACAACGTACACAGATACCACATTTTTTCAACAGCAAAGAAGCTGCAATGATCTGAAATGCTTGTGCACACAAGCTAGGCATCTAGGAAGCCAGAGTTTGAAAGGGCTTCCAGCGTCCTTCAAGCCTGGAGAACTGGAGGTGTACAAAAGATCTCTGTATCTTCTTGTACCTTTACATCATACTTTTTACTCTGACAAATTCCAGTATAAATTGTACCGATACACTAGCTAATGCAAGTTTGCTTTCCAAAATCATTGTACCAAAGAACCCCAAGAGGTTCTTCTTTTGGATTTATCTACCTAGCTAGAAAAATTAAATATACTCAGATTTCACACTAATTATAACACCAAATGAGTGGACTTGTACAATACCTCTCTCCTAACAGTGACTGTACTCATTTATGAGCTCCACCTCTTCTTGCTCTGAAATAATTAAGCCTTTTGAGCCTGTCATCCCCAAGGGCTTCAAAAGATTTCTGTAGCCAAATTTTCAGTTACAGTCTTACTCATGTGTTTTAAAAGCCATACTCTATATTCTCAACTTAGTAAAGCATAAATTATTCACTGAAACCCTGACAGGCAATTTCTGTTCTCACAGGACTAGAAATACGTGCACGCTGACTTTAGTGGTAGCGGATTTTCTTCAGTCCTGTAACTCTAATTTTTGTTATATGAAATTTAATCTCAAAGGAGGAGGATAGAATACCATATGGTGGAACACCGTGAATCAGTTTTCCTTTGGAACTCTGAAATATAACAATGTATTTTAAGCTTACAAAAAAAAAAAATTACTTTGGAGGTAAAGAGAAATTGTGGAAAACATAACTAGAACACAAACACTTTAGAAATCTCCAAGTTCAGGAAGAACACTAGATCAGAATATAGACGGATCTGAAATGTGATTGCAAAATTCAGCACTAACTTAGCCACTGCAGTGACTTTCTTCTGTGTTTGCCTCACTCCCTCTAAATCTTTAAAGATCTATACGCAACAGGAGATTTGTGCTATAAGAGGAGATGAAATACAACCTTAAGGAGTCTATCACACACAGAGAGTGCACAAGCGCAGCAGAGACAGGATGACAGTAAGGGGAGCTGGCTGAGTGACATGCCACCTGCTTGTCCCAGGCAGAGGGATTGATTACTACCACCAGGGTCATCAGACCAAAACTTGACCCTCTATCCAAGTTAGGATGTATTTTTAGTCTTTGCAAATATTACTGGACTATAAATGGATTTTGTTCTAATGGTTTATTATTGCAATACAGAATTAACAGCATTTTTATACACGGAGATTTAACATTGTAAAAGCAGAAATCTTATGCTAAGAACAACCAGGGAACCTCATGAACCTTGGTTAGCACACGATCTGAAGAACCTGAACACTGACAGATGCAAGCCAAGCACCAGGTCAAGGAGGGTCCCTGGTGCACAAGGTTGAGTGACAGAACTGATGAAAGGCGACCAGGTGGCAGGAGCAACCACAGAGGAGGAAAGAGGCTCCCAGAAGAACCCACAACAGGAAACTGAACCAAGTCTTCAGCCATGGAGGAGATTTGTCTTCTCACTTATGCTGCTGTTATTCGAGTAGGAAGGAAACAAAAACAGGTAGAGGAACAAAGTCACCCACTCTGGTAGAGCTAGACCCACACCCCTGACACACCAAGAGCAAACTTCAGTGAAAATTAACAGCAAAAGGACGGGGTCAAGCTGGCCTGGTTTAGCTCTGTTCTTTCTTACGTCACTATGGTACACAAAAGAAACTTTTGTCGTATATTTTCAGTGACACATATAAAGAAAAAACACCAAGTTTTCTAAATCCAAAATGGCTGCTTTGCAGCTTGCAGGCATAGCCAGGGCCAATGCAGCTGGAGCAGGTAAGAAAGGGCATAGAGGACGTCAGGTTATGGCAACCAGTCACACAGGTCAATCACTGAGCACCAAGCTCTGCAGCTGAACTGTTACTATTACCCAAACTACCTTATTAAAAGCAAGCTCAGGTGCCACCAAATAGAGTCACTGCAAGTCACCTGGTCCTTTAAAGGAAGGACTTTGTCTTTTTTTTTTTTGAGGCTAAGAAAGAGCCCAAAGCTTGGCTTGTAAGCCACAAATAGTTACTGCCTGAGATAAAAGGATCAAATTAATTACTGTCTGAAATTAATGTAATGAAATCAGATACAGTCTGCCCTGTCACAAGATACTGACAAGATGTGATCTACTTGATTTTATAGTATTGCAGTAGCAGTACAAGTACAACTTGGGGTGGAAAGAAATTCATCTTCAGTTGAGTGGGATTTTGTTAACAACTGGCTTGTTCTACGTTAACAGGTTTGATACTCTCTGCAGGAAATTCAACCTCATGAAATTTGTGTTGTTTCATGTGAGGTACAGCTACAGACAAAGCACAGACCAGATTAAATGATCCCCTTAAAAATCAGCAAGATTTTCTGCTAACAAAAATGAAGAAAATATGAACAAAACTTCTCTTTGGCAAAGATGCTCCACAAACCACATACAGACATGAACCAACAAAGCCCCAAAGAGATCTTCCTGGAACTGTCCCTGTGTCAGAGTAGCACTCTGTATTTCTTACACCTAGATTACTACAAGGAATATCAATTTCTGCGAGTCTGATGAAAAAATACTAGATCCAGTTGTGCAGACCATAAGCCTGGAATAAGGAGTAATTGGGGCAGATGCTGCAGCAGCAGTCCATGACTTACAAACCAGTGAGCAGGATGAGATCTCTCAAGCAATAACCTGAGTCGCTTGTACTAGAAGAGAATTTCTAAACACTACGATTTTATGACCAGGAAAGTAAAGATGGCTGAACATTAAAAATCAAAAGGTAAAAAGTGAATAACAACATGCAGACCTGGCACCACTACCTGTGCAGAGGCAAACATTTTATGGGCTAATGGCTTACTGAGGTTGTACATTATCACCAAAAAAAAAAAAAAAAATTACAGTATTTAGTAACATTACAAAGCTTAAAGGCAGGATCAGAGACCAGTCTCCCAGGCAGATCAGTACTTTTGTGGACTAGTTACACAGTGCTAAGGATTGCCTCCAAAATCCCTAAGGGATAGGAAGCTTATACAAAAAAAAAAAAAAGATATGTTACAGAGCGCTATTTAAAATACCCATAGCCACAGCAGAAGTTCTGTCTTCTGTGAAAATATGATTATTTATGAAGAAATTGTTTTCTTATGATTTGCTCTGACAATGTTCCTAGGGATGTTAAAAAAGGGAACCCAGGCCTGTCTTTAATTCTTTGCTTCAAGTTTTCACTAACCTGACTGAATCAAACAGCAGGACTCTGGATGTGTTTACAAACTAATTCTGTCCACAAGTTTTTATAAAGCAAAACAAAATTTTACTTTTTTTTTAAGTGACACAATTTACAGCAGAGACATTCCTTGTTTTCCAGGTCTCATAGGCACTGTAGGTGTGATGGATCTTGTCTCTTGTCTCCCCAGATGCCACCCGGAACAGCTGCACAAAGCCTACTGACTAATAAAGGGCAGGAATGTCACCCCACACGAACAGCTCCAGTTACAACACAACAATAGTGACTGTTAAAATACTCAATTCTAAGCTTGCTGGGTTACAGTTGTATAACCTAGGTTTCCAGATTTATGGTAAGTAAAGTGAAAAACTCAACTGTAGGAAAAAAGTTCAGAATCATTCAGGAAAAAAATCATGTTTGCAATGTTAAAAATAACCCAGATGAGTCATGGTTACCAACAGCAAACAGAAGCTCATGCCCTGTTCGAAGTGGTAGCTTCGACATCTTCAGTAAGAAAAATTATAAATAAACAAACACACCCACAGCCAAAATAAATCCCCTTGAGAAAAAAAAAATAAATCTAAACTTACATCAGAAATAAAGTGGTGATAAAAGAAAAGCAGTACTGCTGTTGGCTTTAGCTGTACATATGTAGGAAACTCTTAGTACACCAGCATACCAGGGAGTGGTCACAGTGGTCACATTAAATGTTCTTAGAGTATCTTCTGAATACACTGGAAGACTTCTTAACTTTCACTGAACATGGTTTTAACTACCTATTTAACTAGGTATTTTTATATGAAACATAACAAAGACACCAAAGCTATTCCCATATTGCCCTACAGACAGTGTGCCCTTTGTTCATGCCAGTAGGCATCAGAGAAGCAGTTTGTTACCATACTCTGATAGTCAGCTTGGCTGTGTCTGCCCCATTACTTGACTGCATCCTGGGTTTGCACTACAGCTTAAACTGTATTTCGCTTTTCTGTCTTCACATGAGGCAAGGGAAACTAAGTTTATACTGTGCTAGTCACATACTCAAAAAAACCAGAACCAAAACCCACCAAGAACACGGGAGAACATTGCTGCTTTTTAGCTCCCCCTTTTTTTCTTTTTTCTTTTTTAAAATCTTTAGGCAACATTTCTGCATGAACTGCTTTAAATGAAAGTCCCCACAGAGAACGGGTTAAAGGAAGCAATGAGAATAATCTTACAGCTCCATTTGTACTTCTCTTTGTACCACCTAGCCCATCAGCAACAAATATGGAAAGCAAATCAAGGTGAAGCAATACAGTATCTGCTCAACAACATATATATTTTTAATCAGAGATTCTTACACATTTTTAAGATATATGTCATTATACTTAATACAAATTTAATATTTTAAATGTATATATAAAATTTAAAAATATCCAGGTTGTTATGCAATAAAATCGTACATGAGAAATATAATTCCAGAATGAAACAGCAAAAGCCCTTCTCCAGAAAACTTTCCCAAAGAACCTCTACCTCCAATATGAATTTTAGCAGAGGATTTTGTTGTGCTAGTAACTGTGGTGTAAAATCCATAAACAGAAAAAAATATTCAACTGGTTTGGGAAGGAACAGAGACAAAAAGCTGCAGCTCAGCCATATACCCATCCTCATTCATTCTGAAGCCACCTGCAAGTTCCACACTACCTAGGAGCCAGGTACAATTCCTCTGAACTAGCTCCTAGCACAAGTGTTGATTTCCATGATATTACTGGGAACTTTGCTATCACTTTTTTTAAATTTGCAATTTCACAACTGTTACTTTATTCTTTTTTATTTAGTGATATGGATAATTCTCACAACTACAGAATGTAACGAAAAGAGGAAGCACCTGTTCCTGAAGCACCCAAGAAACAAAAAGAAATTTTAAAAAAATACATATTTTTCAACAAATCTCACCTAAACTGATGAACACTGATGCCTTATACTATTATAGTTTGAGGTGAATGGGCAAACAAAATGGGCAAATTACAGTGGATTAAGATCAACAGAAATAAACCCTTCTTCTAGAGGCAGCCCCTCCACCCAAGGAATCCTGTAACTACATGTATATACAAGCCCCTTAAATCCCACAGTTAATGTTAATGAATTCTGTTAACACCCAGTTAGTCTGCTTTAAAGGCTCACTCATGGACTCTTGTGGCCAGATCTAAACAAAGATTTGCTGAAATTCTTATCTTGGATTTGCAACTTTAATACTATCCATTCTTATTCCAAGTCAGAGTGCTTGATTTGTAATCATAGAGTCTTTCGGCAAGGACTTTTAACTTAAAACTAAGGTGAAAAAAAAAATTCCGATAAGAGACTAGGGACTGCTCTTTTTACCACTTGTCCGATGCAGCAAATGATGACAATAAAAAGGCCTTGACATCCCACAGAGAACAGCCACGAAAGGTGAATAACACACACTGTCTGCAGCTTCAATTTTTTAGACAGAAAAAAATGTGTGCAGACCAAGTATTCTTGGGCTCAGCTTCCAGGCTGTATTCTCCAAAATCCATTCTCCCCCTTTCACTGCAGTTCATCTTATTCCTCTTCTGCAATTGTCTGGCCTTTTGTGGCTCTCATTTTTTCCTCCATCTTCTCCTTCTAAGCATCCTATTCTTGGTCTCCTTCACTCCACTGACTCTTCCCCCTTCCATGTTTTTTACCAATCGTTACTCCTTTGTGTTTCCATCATTGGGATGCCCCTATCCCTACACTCTCACTTTCATCTTGTTCCTGTATTAAACCCTCCACCCACTGCATTCCTCATCCAAACAGAAAGCGCCCTTTTTCCTCTATGTTACCTGAAAGTCAGCAGAAGGAACGGATACACAAGAGACAACCTTGCTAATGTACTTGAGATGCTGTGTCTACATGTCCCAGCTCCGCCTATAAAACACATGTAACCAACCCCATGTCCTAGAAGTGTGTGACAACAGCCTCGCTGTGCCAAAGCCAACAGAGAAGCTCTTGAAGATGGGGTGAACACATGATAATCTAAGTTTTATAACTATAAAAGTAGTAACTATCTTAGAGTAATCCTTTCATTAATTTTTTACTTTGTTGCAGTGCAAAGTAACTTTCTTTTTCTCTTATTTTGAAAGCCAATGTCTCATTTTTTATGAATGGTTTACGTGTTTACAGTAATTTAATCCCTTAGTTTTAGTTCATTGCAGTGTTGCATCATCTGGCTGCACTAATGCTGTTATTAAAGACTACACCAGCAGTGGCTGCTAATAGTAAATGAATATAAACAAATTGGTTTGTTTATGTGCCACAAAAGCTTAACTAGCTTAACTTATGATCAGTCAAGTCACTCAAACTCTCCATACCCAGCTCTCCTCCTTGCAGAACTGAGTAACACAATTTTCTTTACCCTTTTCAACACCTTTTACACTGTAAGTACATTTGGAAACAGTTACAGTTCTCTTGCACTTTTCTAGTCATGAAAACAGCCTTCATCAGGGGAAGGCTTCTGCCATTGCTCCATCCGGTTCTCACCACCAGAGAATTAATTAGCACCATAATGATAGACAGTGTCTCTGGCATGACTCATTCAGTAGTCTGTCAAGTCCCATCTCCAGTAGAAGGCAGAAGAGAGTAAAAGGTAACGGCTCTACTTGAGCAGTCCAAGGAGTGATGGAGTGTCCGAATCACTCAAGACAGAGTGAAGGGGTCAAGTGACCTTGTCTCACTGCAACTGGAAGGCAGATCATGCCTGGCAGAAGAAATAAAAACAAATGGAAGTCTGTTCTGGTTGAAGTAGTCCAAGGAGGAGAAGTCACCTTGGTGCCAGGAAGGGGCATGAAAAAGGACAGGCACCATTTGAACAATCACATCCATCCTGAGTAAAACAAAGATGGAATCTAGGTGACTACTGCAGCATTTCTGCACTTGCCTTTGGCTGTTCAACAACACTGCAGCTGAACTGTTTCCCAAAGAACAGAAATTTCAGGGAGAAGGTCCTGTTGTGTTACTCTCTTCAGCTTTTTTCATGTCTGGGTGCAGCTAGAGCCAGCTGAAATTTGGTTGCAGGAGGCATCAGGAACTCCCCATGGACAGCTCAGCAAGGCAGGGCATAGCAGCCAGGGCCCATCCCACTGCCCCAGAGAGGAGCAGAGCAGCCAGGGAGCAGCCCCAGCTATCAGGCACCACACTGGGGATGGGGACAGGCGAAGGCTGGGCTGGAACACAGGCTCACACGTGTAGCCAGGTCAGCAGGCCCCATGGCCAGAGATACAGGGAGCTGGAGACTGGCCCTGCTAAGGTGTTGCTGGGGCAGGGGCTGATGGTCCTGAGCTGTAGGCAGGGGGAGCTCTAGCGAAGGCCAGGTAGGGACACTCAGGACTGTCAGTACCCTCAGGACCCAGTCATTTATCAGGTCCATCATGATAGATGCACCTGAGTAAGCTGCATGTGGAGAGAGACCTTGGCATCACGGTGGACAACAAGTTCTCCATGGAACAGCAGTGTGCACTTGTGTCCAGGAAGGCAAATGGTATCCTAGGGTGCATTAAGAAGAGCGTGGCCAGCAGGTCCAGGGATTTTCTCCTCCCTCTCTACTCCGCACTGGTGAGACCATATCTGGGGTGTTGTGTCCAGTTCTGGGCTCCCCAGCTCAAGAGACAGGGAAATACTAGAGAGAGTCTAACAGAGACCTACAAAGATTAAGGCACTGGAACATCTCTCTTATGAGGAAAAGCTGAGAAACCTGGGGCTGTTTAAGTCTTGAGAAGACTAAGAGAGGATCTTATTAATGTTTACAAATATCTGAATGGTGGGTTTCAAGAAGGGACCATTCTCTTTTCAGTAGTGTCCTGTGATAGGACAAGAGGTAAGGGTAGCGAGGTGAAATATAGGAAGATCCACCTCAACATGAGGAAAAATTTCTTCACTGTGAGAATGACAGAGCACTGGAACAGGCTGCCCAGAGAGGTTGTGGAGTCTCCTTCTCTAGAGACTTTCAAGACCCACCTGCATCTGTTGCTATTTGGCCTGCCCTGGAGGTTCCTGTGTTGGCAGGGGAGTTGGACTCTATCTCGAGAGGCCTCTTCCAACCCCTACCATTGTATGATTCTGTGTACACCTGCCATCTAATCTAGACAGTTTTAGCATGTCTAAGTACACAGTTCTGCATGAGCCTCTATAGGAAAGAGCATAATTTAGAATAAGAACAAAAAACATAAGCAGCTGTTTAGCAAAAATTAATAACTCCACAGGCAGCTGCTGTGACATTAGCTTCAGTTATGGTACATCTGAGAGCTGCAGAGAGAAAGCAGCAGAGCTCAGCATGGGCTTTCCACGGACAGAAAAACCAGACCAAGCCCTGCTGCAAAGCAGCCAGACACAACAAGAGTATACAGACCCTTATCGCATCACAGTAACCACCGGAGCAAGGTAATCAGCATTTGTAGGGGCAGGGAATCTGCACTGCCACCTGTACATACTCCAAGAACCTCCTTCAACCTCAGACTCCTAAGGTTTAATTTAATTTCTGTTTAAAATCTAGTGAGGTTGATATTTTAGTAAGCATAGTAGGGGCAATTTTAAAATACCACCGGAACATCACAGAACTGTCAGGGTTGGAAGGGACCTTAAAGATCATCTAGTTCCAACCCCCTCCCATGCGCAGACACCCCTCCCACTAGATTGGGTTCCTCAGAGCCCCATCCAGCTTCGCCTCAAAAACTTCCAGGGATGGGGCTTCCACCACCTCTCTGGGCAACCTGTTCCAGTGCCCCACCAACCTCATTGTGAAGAAATTCTTCCTAATGTCTAACCTGAATCTACTCACCTGTAGTTTTGATCCATTCCCTCTAGTCCTGCCACTACCCGACATT
This sequence comes from Chloroceryle amazona, assembly GCA_027560015.1. Taxonomy (NCBI): domain Eukaryota; kingdom Metazoa; phylum Chordata; class Aves; order Coraciiformes; family Cerylidae; genus Chloroceryle; species Chloroceryle amazona. Next base: position 1,703 of record JANHFX010001487.1, on the reverse strand, counting down.
CTAGCTTTCTTGTAGGCCCCCTCAATATACTGGAAGGCCACAATAAGGTCTCCTCAGAGATTTCTCTTCCCCAGACTGAAAAAAAACACAATTCTCTCAGTCTGACCTCACAGGAGAGGAGCTCCAGCTTGCTGATCATCCTTTTAGACCTTCTTTGGGCATGTTCCGGCATGTCCATGTATTTCCTGTAATAGGGACTCCAGAACTGTACACAGTACTCCAGGTGGGGTCTCACAAGAGTGGAGTAGAGTGGCAGAATCACCTCCCTGAACCTGCTGGCCACAATTCCTCTGGATGCAGCCCAGGATAAAATTGACCTTCTGGGCTGCAAGAGCACACTGACGGCTCATGTTGAGCTTCTCATCCACCAGTACCCACCAAGTCCTTTTCTTCAGGGCTGCTCTCAAGCCAGTCACTGCCCAGCCTGTATCAGTGCCTGAGATTGCCCCGACCCAGATGGAGGACCTTGCATTTGGCCTTGTTGAACTTCATGAGGCTGGCATGGGCCCACCTCTCCAGCCTGTCAGGGTCCCTCCGGATGGCATCCCTTCCCTCTAGCATGTCAGCAAACTTGCTAAGGGTACACTCAATGCCACTGTCCATGTCTCCAGCAAAGATGTTAAACAAGACTGGTCCGATGGGTACTGATTCTTGAGGGACTCCACTTGGATATGGACCCATTGACAGCTACTCTTAGGTGCAGCCATCAAGCCAGTTCTTTACCCACCCATCCCATATTTTACCAGCTTGGAGAACAGGATGTCATGCAGGACAGTGTCAAAGGCTTTGCTCAGGTCCACATAAATGAAACATCAGCTAAATGTAAAGGTTCAGACAAAATTACTTTGAAAATTGTACTCTAAGAGTTAAATATCGCCACCTACGGTAATTTTCCCATTCAGGATAGTCCAGTAAGGAAGGATAAAGGAGGATACACTTCATTCTCACAGGAGCATTCAGAAAGTTGTTTTTCTAGGATTCAGGAAATCATGGCACTCAGAAAAAGAGCATATAGTCCTAAATCTGGAAATCATTAATAATTACAGCAGAGGTCACTTTTTCTTAAAACTATCTACTGTTGATGTGTTAGTAATTATTTTCTATTCATCTTAAGCAAACCACACAGAGTTCAATCAGGAAGGGGAAAAAAAAGAAAAAAGTATGACAAGTACAGTAATTGAGAAAATCATTCAAAAACCTAGGATGAAACACACCTAGTCAAGTAGGACACACATGTGAAATAATCCACAATTTATTAACCAATAACCTAGCACAAATTTGTATTCTAGAAAATTCTACTCATAGGTAAACTTTTTTATAGAAGGGATACACTCATTTTTCTTTCTTTTCTTTTTTTCCCTTTTTTTTTGTTTGTTTGTTTTTGTTTGCTTGGGGTTTTTTGTTTGGTTGGGTTTTTTTGGTTGTTGTTGTTTTGTGGTGTTTGTTTTTGTTGTGTTTTTTTTTTTTTTCTTTTATCCCCTACTCATGCTTATGGCCTATGTAGAAGTCAACCATGCTGCTGCTCTCAGGAAAACAATGTCAACGATACAGCCCTGCAGCAAATACAGTCACTTAAATAACAAAACTAACTTCCAGGTTCTACAGGCACATTAACAAACAGCGGGGTACCATGAGCAAACAGCTGCTCATTCCTCAATGACCTGAGGACAAACAGAGCCTGAAGGACAGCGAAGTCCAGCTTA
>JANHFX010001485.1:0-25598 GCA_027560015.1 Chloroceryle amazona | reverse complement strand
GGTGGGTCCTGGGCAGCTGCTACCGATGATTTGTTAACAGCCCGTGAGCAATGACATAGAGAGTATAGAATACACAGGTTTTGCTTCTACCCACATAATGATAAACTCGTCCCAGCCCCTCTAACTATGACAGTCTGTGATCAGTGTGACCATCATATATACATGTATGCGGCGTTCATGTACATACATATATGATGCATACCTCTGCTCTGTGTGTGTGGCTACTGGGAATATTATGCTCAGCTTCACTTCTAGTTGGACCTGAAAGTGTGGAGCTAGGGCACTTCATCTCTCTCAGGCTGTTGGGTCCAGCCTGATTTCCTCTAATATTAAACTTTGAAAAAACTTCTTAGGAGAAGTCGCGAACACTCTTTGTGTTATTGAGAACATACTACAGGGAACCACATTGCTATAGGAGGAAGGTAATTTGCTAACATAATCAGCTATTACATGAAACCACAATAATTATGTTTTGGGCAATAAGATGCATTTGTAAATTTGATTTTTATTTGCAAATCTTTGTTTTTAGAAGAGGAAGAAGATTGACGTGGTCAGAGAAAAATTATACATCAGTTGATAGAAATCAAATAAACTCTCTTAAAACCACATATATGTTAGATAACACAATATCTCAAAAACACTTGTAATAACATGATCTTTGATCAGACGCAGGAGGATGGAAGTATAAGGATATGAAAATGTGTTAAGATTTGGTAGGTGGACCAGTGGACTGCACTTATCTCATGGTTTGTAATTTTAAATAGTTGAAAAGGAGCTCAGAGCATTACAATTTCTGATTTTTATATATTCTGTCTCCCAAATAATAGATCTAAAAATGTATGTACTAAGAAAACAAAGGAGATTGCTAAATACTGTGCCCTCTAATTTCTTCACGTTCTCTCTACCATGAAGACAGTGAAACAGATTCTTTCAATGCATGCTTTTAATAGTGGAATGTATTTTGGCCTCTGAAGAGTATTTTGGCAACACATGAAACTAAAGCTGCAATAAATGAAATTGTACCCCCAAATCAAATACTACTAAACTAATTAACAAGGTGAATCAAGAACCATCAGGTATTTCTCAGGAAGATTTTTCTTTTTGTTAACCTCTCTAATCACGTAATCCTCAGAGTATCAACCAAGTTGCTTGGTCACATCAAATATTATGAGGATAATTAAACTAAAGTGAGAACTCAAATTCTTTTTAGTATTCACTCATTAGAGAGTGATAAAACCTAGTAGTACCAGTGTTTCACAGTAAAAGAATTTTTGAACTTCCCACTAAATCTTATGGGCCACAAACTGAAAGTGTCTGAAATTCAATTTCCTCCACTATTTGGCGGAGGCATTAGGACCTCCCAGCTAATAAATGTGTGCTTTGCATGAGCAATAAGACTGTTCATGTTTTCTACTTGATAAGGAATATCTTACTGCCCGAACCAGATGCAATCTCTTTCCTACAGTCTTGTTATTACTTGAAATTATATTGGGTATTTATATTTGTTTTTATATATGTTCAGTATGTCTTTAATTCTCAGTTCTAGCAATCATCTATAATGTTCCATCTTCCAAAGGTTGCATGAAAAAGAGTTTCTTTATTCTCCTTTTAGGAGTAAGACTTTTTTTTTTTTTTTCTCCAAACATATTTATCTGTGCACTGAAGAAAACCAATGTACATAAAAAAATTATGAGACAAACCAGAACTTAATGACAGAAAATCAAATCCTACAACAAGCCACTTCTTTCCTAGTTTCTCAAGGGACTTGAACATTAGTGAAAACCTGAAAGGTTTTCTGCATTATTGTGTCAACTCTGCTTCCAAATATAAGTTTTATTGGCTCATGCATTTACATGAGGACATGCCTGCCATATTGGTTACATTACATAAAGTGAATACAATTTCAGTCACCTGGATATTTTCATTCAGGCCTTACATCAGATGAACATCTTCTTCAGGGACACAGCTTCATCATTTTAGATACATGTGATCCATTTATAATAAAAATTGCATGTATTTCATCATCTTTAATTGTCCAAATGTAGCTTGCGCGCTATTTCTAAATGCAAACATTTCCAGAAAAACAAACAAACAAAAAACCCACAAACAAACAAACGAACAAACAAACCAGTCAAGACCTCAGTTTGCAAAGTTACTCTGAATAGTCCTTTGAAAGCAGTAATGTGAGTTTTACTACTCTAGTCTTTCTAAATCATAGGAGAATTTATTATATAAAGCACTGCATAACTTATGGCAGTAAGACATATCTAGGCACTCAGTGAAAGAAATCTGCATGTCTCATTTTTGAAGGACTTTCTCCTCATCCTAGATTTACCAAGCAGATGCAGAGCATGTTTTGTAGTGTGTTTGCTTCTCATAACTGGCCTCAAGTGAGTGATGACTGTGATCTAAATTCAACATCTTTACAAGTTGTTTGGAGAGGTTATTGGAAATGTGACTTATTTGTAGCCTTTTACTTTGGTAACACTGGCCTAGGATATACTACTGAGTGCCTCAAAATCAAATAGTGGTAATTAACATCATCTTTCCCCACATCTGTTCATTCCCACACCAGTTCTTAATTTTTTTTTCATTTTTTTCCCCCATTTTCTTCTTGAGTCTTTTGTTTTTCTTTTTGTCTTTTCTCCCTTGTTTAAAGTTGTGTCAGTCAAAAGATGACAGTGCTCTTCTAACTGCTAAGGCTAAGGGATTGTTATATGAGTAATCAAATATATATTAATCTAAATGAAAAGGAACAAAAATGAATCCGCACATTAATACCTTGGTTTTACCAGCTTTTCCAGAAGACTCAGACTCAGACTATGTATTTTCAGATTTTTACCAATCTTGGAGGACAGGGAAAATATATGAAATGTCTCATAAAATATGTGAGTAAAAAGAAATACTTGATTTATATTTAATGGAATAACACTGAAGATTGTCTATTCCTTTATTTAATGGTCTCAAACATTAACACAAAACCTTTCTGTCAGTGATGTCATACTCAATTCATAAGTAGAAGTAGGTCTGCATATCTTTTTCTAATATCACTTCCACTTCATAGTAACAACACGGTACTCCATATGCAATATTCCTACCGCATTACAAAATCTAACCCTTAAGTCTGTCTTTAGTAACCTCCAAGATCTTCAGTAATGTCCTCTTAAAGTAGCTATTAGTACAGTAATAAATTAATATAAATATAATTTGCATTTTAAAGTCTAAATATTAAATGAAAGGCATATTTTTATACTTCATAGTTGTGGTTTCATTTTCCATTCTACATGTCACAGAAGTTCTCTTCTAATTATCTTGTTTGAAATTATAATACTTTTAGTAGGTATATGTCTAAAAATATGTGTCCAGTTAGGACAAGGAAATAACTATTATAAAGAATGCTTATCCTTGTAACACAATTTAAAAATTAATTAAAGAACTTTGCTTCAGATACTTTCATGTATATCACTGTATCTTCCATTTTCAAATGGAACAATGTAGATGTGAACTAATGAGTATATTGCGATTAGTATTGTCTCTTTTATATGTACACTAAGCCTTGAGCTTCTATCCTGGATCATCTAATCTTTTCTGTGCGTTACCTTCCTCTGGGCAGCAGAGGATAAAAGCATTTAGTGATTTATGCTGGATGATTGAGAGCTTTTGTCCTTTGCCTTATTTTCTAATCTCTCTGTATGAACGTGAATGTTTTGAAGATCGAATTAATATTCCAGGGTTTGTTTGTTTTTTTTTTTATTGGTAATTAACTGTATGGACCAATAGGGAAAGAAGCATTAGCGACAGACCTTTTGAAAACTTAAAAAGCCACCAACAGCAGCCAAAGACAAAGTACCCCTCACCTTCAACATCATACTACTCCCACTGAAGGACTTGGATTTTGAGAATCTTTCATAAAATACATAAGAAGGATGAGCACAAGAGAAAGGGGCTGATACTCAAAAATTTACACATATCCTTTTTAACTATTTTAATAGCAAATAGAAGTAGTTGTTACAGATTTTTTTCTCTAAATGTTATTATCATAAATGGACTAGGAAGGGCTAGTTTGTTTTTCACTGGGTTTTCTTTTTTGTTTGTTTTCGGTTTGTTGGTTTTTTTTATTAGAACATTAAGACATTAATTAAATAAACTGTAATTCTTGGTCTACATATGAGATGCTCTCTTCTTTTCAGAGGTGTTTCATTTTTTCTCCCCAAACTTTTAAATAAAACATATTATAAAATAATTATGACAGATGAGGTTTCATCATAAGCACAGAAATATTTTGGGCTGACCTTTCAAGAATTCTATTTTGATGTTGCATATCCACCTTGAAACAACTTGGAATTCTTTTTTAGAAACCTTGACTTTCCCTAAGTCTTTTTTAAAAAAAGTCAGAGAGTTCAGAGACCATTGTTTAAACATATAACCTAAATCTTTAATATTGACCCTTGCTAGTCATTTTTGAAAACAAAATATGTTCAGCTGCTTTTCTAGCTTTTTTTTTTTCTTGTAGACAGTAGTTTTGTCACTTTACCAGAGCCTGAAGTTGGCAAATGTCAGTTTTTCACCATGTTTTGAGGATGAGAGAATCATAGGGGGCTCCAAATTTCCTAAGAAATGTAGGGAAAACATGATTTTTCATCCTAACCATGAGACAGAGGTTGACTAAGTTATTAAGCTAAAAAATCTGCCCTGGAATATCATCGTGATGCTCTTGCTGCTCCTGCCTCTCTCCCTTGCCTGGTGTAGTGACTGCTGCATAGAATCAGTTCCTGCCTCATTAGCAGCAGCCTCTGAATCCCTCGGTTTTCAGGACTCTGGCATAAATAAACTTGGCAGCAGGCTCATGGCTGTTTTCCTGCCCTTGATTGTACACTATTCTCCACATCTGCTTTCTTTTCTTGTGCCAGCAGAGAGCTCTGGATATTTCTCATATGCTTACCCTCTCTGCATCTTTGGCACTTTTCTGAATTCTTCCTGACTTTTCTGTAAGTGTTGTCACTTGGAAGCACCCTAGAGTGCTTATCAAACTTCCTAAATTCATCAGTATTCATCAGGTCTCCAGGTGACCACAGTTCTTTCCCAATCTCAACTTCCACTCTGTCACTCTGTCTGTGCACTGGTTTTATTTGTGTTTCCATCTCTGTGAAATATTATCCTCCTATACCTGCTTTAAGAACATTATAATACTCTCAGGATGAAACCATACCAAGCTATGTAATCAGCAGATGCTTCCAAACAAATAGAAAGAGATTCCTTCTTGGTACCATACTACTAGAGGTGAGTGGTCCCTTTTTATGGGGTAAGAAGACAGTTGTATTACACTATTCTTTCCTCCTTTGTAAGCGTCTGTTTATAACCTTGCCTTCTGAACTGGCATGTCACAATTCCAAGAGAAGAATAAAACAAGTGATTTTGGAATGCACATGAAAAGATTTTATAATTTAAAAAAAAAAAGATAATCTGACTTCCCTACCTTTTGAAAGTTACCTTCTTTTAAGATTTCTCTGACAACACAGAAAAAGAGTGACCCTAGATTGCTTCTCAATTCTCGAATATGGTTGTCAATCTTGGCCACATGGTAGGATGAGTTCTACATCTAGATCATTTTTCTCCTAGTTCCTCCCTGCCCTCATTTCTGTCTTCTAAAATAAAAAAGAATGGGGATAAGGATGTGGAAGTTGTGGGCTACAGCATGTTTTGTGAAACCTTTCATCTGAGCCATTAGAAGAATATCATGAAAATCACATGCTAAAATATGGCCTCTCTCATTCTCTTGAACAGCATCCAGAGGCACATGGTATTGGTTTATGTCTCTGGTCATTCATCTGCATGTTACTGTTAGACTGAAAGATGAACCAACTTAAGAAGAAACACTGGTTGAGAAGCAGAGGGTTTGGGCCATAAGTCCCTATGAAACTGCTTCCTTTTTTCACCTGATTAATTACTCTGTGCCAAGTACTGTGGGTATTTTTTATGTGGGTTATCAGGAATTAGCACAGAGGCTATTAAAAGTAACTGCAGAGATGGCTTGTGCAATTCTTGCTCCAGAAGTATTAGAAAGGAGGGAAAGCCAAGCTGATATACCTTGCCCTGTACATGAAGCAGAGGTGCTTTAATCGTCACCTGTATCATCCAAATAAATAAAGGAATCATAGAATCATTTAGGTTGAAATGGACTTTTAAGAACACTAAGTCCAACTGTTAACCTAACACTGCGAAGACCACCACTAAATTGTGTCCCTCAGCACCACATCAACATGTTTTTTAAATACCACCAGGGATGGTGACTCCACCACTTCTCTGGGCAGTCTGTTCCAGTGCTTGTCAACCATTTTCGTGAAGAAATGCTTCATAATATCCAATCAAAACCTCATCTGGCACTACTTGAGACATTTCCTCTTGTCCTGTCACTTGTTACTTGGGAGAAGAAACAGACCCTCACCTCACTAAAATCTCTTTTTAAGTAGGTGTAGAGAGTGGTAAGGAAGGTCTCACTCCTTTTCTCCAGGCTAAACAATCCCTGTTCCCTCAACTGCTCCTCATAAGACTTGGTCTTATGGTCTCTAGACTCTTAAGGTCTCTAGACCCTTCACAAACTTCATTGCTGTTCAATGAAACACATCTGAGAAGAGATGACTTTTCTTTCGCTCTTTCAAAAAAAAATTTACAGACACGAAGCATGTTCATCTTCTGAAGTCCTTTAGAAAATAGTCACTGTATTAGAATTCTGTAACAGAAAGCTTAAAAACAAAGTAAATATTACAAATCTAATTTCTCTCTCCTAGGGCAAATAAGAAAGGTAAACTTCCCGGACTCTGGTTATTTAATTTGTTCTTTCTCTTTAAACAGTTAAGTTTTAAGTCTTTTTTTTGTTAGTTACTGAACTAAGGCTGCTAATAGCCATTCACTGTTGGGAAACCTAAAATACTACTGGTTATGGTCATAAATAAAGTCAAATCATTGTATTTCATTCACATCTCCTGTTGTGATTCTTGTATTCTTCTGAAAAGTAATAACTAGCACAATAAATCTGTACAAACTAATTCACGAATGACCTATGGCACAGGGTCATAAAATCAAAAGATGCCCAAGTTTATTTCTCTATCAGGATTGTCTCCAATTGCACATGATTTCAGAAATTTATTTTTAAATTTTAACTTTATAAATTAATTACTGTCTCAAAAATATTATACATAACATGGTATATTTTATTCTCAGAAACATGAACATTTATGACATCTGTATTTTGTGTTTATTCATGTAAAGAGAGGACATAGTACAGGAAGCATTTGTTCTCACTATATGCAATATTACTCTTTAGGAAACATATGATGAGATGTCCTGGGAAAGGAGTAATATGGTGAAACATTAAAACAAATGGATACTTTTCAGAAAAGAGGAAAAGTTACTATAATTTTTATTAAAAGTTAGTATCAGACTTACAGGCTATAGAGATAAAGAGTTTTGAACAATAGTGTTATTCTTCTGTTTTTAAGAAGTTCTCTTTTCTTCCTTAATTGGAAAACCTGAAGAGATCAGGAGAATTTTAATAGAGCTAGTCATTGGTTTATTTTTTTAACTAAAATCAGTTTTAATTCTCAGAAAGTTATTTCCTAAATATAGCAACATTGTTATATGAAATATTTACAAAAATTTCTTTTTAACCCTGTCAAGTTGTTGAAGACAAGTGAAAAACTAAAACTAAAAAAAAAGAGGTTTTCTTCATATAGAAACAGTTTAGTTGAAAAACACTTTCCAGTGGTTCTGCCTTGAATGTTCCGAAAACTTAAGTAAAACATTTTTATTAGCTACTTATTCCCAATACAAATATGTACACATGCACGACTAAAACTTGACATTTTAAAAATATTTTACATCTTTAGTTTTATTAATATATTCCAGTGCTATTAGAATCACGTATGCTATTAATTCAAAAATAAAAAGAAGAAAACATTCACTTCCATACTAGAGTCCTTAAAAATCTCCATAGGTTTTTAATGATGGGCAAAGCAGTAAATATCTATTTTAATAATAATTATATAAAACATCTGTTGCAATCAGAATATTTAAAAAGAGCTGTAGTACCACCAAAATTGCTCAGAATATTGATAGTATTTCAGTTTCCATAACCTTTGGCCTGCTCTTGTCCTTGCTTTTACTAGTTTGAATACGCTCATTTTCAGTTGGTTTAAACTGGATACTTAAATAAATGCATTGTCAATTTGCTCTTATGGCAGAATAAAATTAAAATAGAAAACATAGGTGTGGTGTAATGAAAATATAGTTTTAAAGATTCTCCCATATGCCAATAATACACATTGTCACTATCCAAGTAAACTTAATGACAGTCATAAAATAGTGTTGGTGAAGGCTATTAAAATGTTCTCTTTAAAAGTCAAATTGTTATTCAAAAAAGAAATTATTTTGTTGAATTTAACTGGCTGAATGCACACCTATCACTTTTGCAAGTATTTTAGAAAAGGCAAATACAAGAACGAAACATAATAGTACCAACTGGTATTGCCACATTCTCAAACACTCTTTTCCTTGATAATTTTAATGTTCTTGGTATAAAAACCGGAAAAACCTACAACACAAATATAGTGTTTAAACATTAATTTAACTGGAAGCAAATCAGTAGGAAAGTACCAAGAAGTCCAAAATTTTGTCACATGTTTATCTCCAGGAAGATTACAGTTGTTTGCAACAGCCTATCTGATGACCTCTTACTCTTGCCAAATAACTCTGTACACAGCCACTGGTAGCCATGCTTAGGTGTCAGTGTATCTGTCATCACTGCTTGTCTGGTCTGAACTTTTCATTGCTAAATTGAGACCTCACAATGAAGAATTGAAGTTATACAGTAAGAACAAGGCTTTTTTTTGCAAGCCTCTTCCTTCTTTAAAAATCTCAATGGGCTACTGGCAGAACTATTTGGAGTTTATACCTGTTTTTATTTTTGGAGTTTCCAAAATTTCTCTTTAGCAACATTACAGAGACCTAACAGCCACCTCCCCGTACCTGAATGGAGCTTACAAAAAGACTGGAGAGGGCCTGTTTACAAAGGCCTGGAGTGAAAGGACGAGGGGTAATGGTTTTAAATTAGAAAGGAGTGGATTTAGATTAGAAATAAGGAGGAAGTTTTTTACCACGAGAGTGGTGGAGCAGTGGAACAGGTTGCCGAGGGAGGTGGCTGAGTCCCCATCCCGGGAGACTTTCAAGGTGGGGCTTGACAGAGCTCTCAGCAACCTGCTCTGTCTCCGCAGGGGGGTTGGACTAGATGACCTCCAGAGGTCCATTCCAACCCAGACATTTCTGTGTTTCTATGTTACAGAGTTATTCACTTATCTGATAACTGTAAGATTTTACATTGCTATTCAACTTCTCAACTATAGAGTAGCTATTCAACTTTTTTTTTAATTACAGACCATTTATAGTAGAAAACTTTATGTGACTATTCCTTTATGTTTGAGAGCATAAACACCTTCCTATGTCTATTATATGCGTGGGTCACAATGTGCCTGTTTATGTCAACAGAAAAAAAGTGCGTCTCCTTGCTGAATCCAGAGACAGAAAAGCTGTTAACAGTGTGGTGACAAAGCCCTGAAGTAGGAAGGACAAAACCAGATGACATCTTGGCACTTACTCCGGTTTTGTTGTTCCCCATTGCACATACCTTTTGCATAGATCTTGGGGGTAGACAACCAGACATCACCTTTTCAGACTCAGTCACAATTTTTCTACAAAAGCATTAAAAAAACTAACCAAATCAGTTTGAACTTGTATTTCCAAATATAGCTCTGAATTACTCCATTTCTGGAATGTCCTGCTTGAAAACTGTTAAAAGGCTTTAGGGTTTCAGGAATAGGTTGACTGACTGTTTTGGACTTTTGGAAAGAACATACTTCAGAGTTGTAGTTCTGGTATCAGCAGTGCGATAAAGATCTTGTGTTGTCTTTGATCAATAAGTCTGTGGACAAAATAAAACCCTGGAAGCATGCTTTCTAATAGTTGCTCAATACTCACATGTCCTTATTAACAAAGTGTGAAGCATAGTGACTGCTGTGGCATATTTTTGCTTAGTAACTCGGCTACACATCTTACTATTTTGGTTTTCCTAGATAAGGGGTAGAGATGACAATGAACTATCTCTGTAGTTTGAAAGCCATTTGTGTTTGAACAACACAGTGCTCTATGTGTTCTTTTTCAAATTCAAATTTGCTTGAGTTAATTCATTTAACTACAGAGAATCATCTTCCTCTGGAGATTACTAGAAGAGGTCACTTCTTTCACATCAGATATTTTAATCATTGTGATGATTTAATCAGTGTCTCCAGTGCTTGCTGATGGGAAAGTGTCATTTTCCCATCTTTAAGTCTGTTACTTTATGAAGATTATATTGCTGTCATCTTCTTATTGCTAGGTTTTTGTTCTGTTTTGGTTCGATTTGGATTTTTTTTTACATCTTTGAGAAAATCACTGGTTTGGGGTCATGGGTGGGGATTGATTCTTCACATAATTTTGCACACAACCAGTTAGTTCCATACTTTGAAGTAAAGAAGTTATGCTACAATACCTAACAAGAAAAGCCATATGTTTCTAAATGTAGTGAAGCTGGAATAATTTTCTTGTCATTTTGAAATTGTAGACGAATCAGTCTAAGCCTTTTCTAACAACTGAGGCAGAAAAAACCCATAAATTTTGAATGAACTACTAAAGTGATATGAATAACAAGAATCAGTGATTCTGGAAGACATATTTCTTACTACAGATATTGAAAGTCTTAATATGAAGTTGAAAACTGAAAATTAGTTGAAAACTTTGTATTGATCTCTTTAAGTTTATTTTTTTTTTCTTATTTTCCCACTAGAAAAAATATGTTTAACATTTGGTGTACTTATAGTGCTAGATTAATATTACATATGAACATGAAATCAAATATTTAATCATGTATGATGGCCACAGCATATAAACCTTCTCATTGTATTTTTTTTAACAGATACAATTATAACATAACAGGAATGAGATATCCTACAAAGATGAGTAAGACAAGTGGGACACTATTTTATGACCAAATTAAAGTTGGTCTATTTGAATCACTATGTTAGAGTGCTGAAATAACATGAGCTGGCACTTCTAAATGACACAACCAATGTGGTTTCCAATAGCATTGTAGTCATTTTAGTCAGAAGTGGAAGAAGCAGAACAATTGCCGTGGGTATTGTTCGATACTGTTTTCTGGCCCTAATAATAGCTGGTTTGATGGAAGTCCAAGGATCTGCACTGCACTACGATTTATGATATGGGCAGATCCCAGAAGGGTCTGGCTTATTTGTTCTAGCAAAGCAGATGTCAAGATGGCTATAACCAGGTGGAGTGTTCCACCAGTCTCACTCCTCCAAGGGGGACTGTCTCAATTTTCCCTTCAGCAAGGCTCCATTTATATCTTAGTTGAATCTGATTTGTGGTCAGATATGTTCATCAGTCTAGAAACTTCTCTTGACTGAGGCGTTTCATTGGCTGAGGGCCTTATCTGTCAGCCAAGGGGCCTTGCCTTTCCTATCCTTCAACCAAGGTCTGTGCTTAAATTACGTATTTAATTAAGTACCCTCCTGGATGTGTTCATGTGCAACGTGATCTAGGTGAACCAGCTTTAGCAGAGAGGTTTGACTATATGATCCCTAGAGGTCCCTTCCAACCCCTACTGTTCTGTGATTCTGTGATTTTGTAAATTCAGTGGGATTAAAGTTGGCTGTAACGACCTCCTATCAAACTAACCATTATTATCTATTTCCTCTTTGTTCTGAAGCACTTAGTTATTTTTTGATATACATTTAGACTACTGTCTCATTAAGAATTTGTCATGGCTTCAAGCCTAGCTGCAATAAAGAATCCTTAATAACTAAATAATGGTAATGCACCCAGTGAATTTTTAATCATCAAGGAAAATGCTATTTAACCTGTAAATAATGGTTTCATGTTTGGTTTTTTTTTAGCTCAGTATCTTTTTTCTCATGGGATGCACCGTGGAATAAGTTAAATCCAATATTTAAGATGATGTCAATATAATCCTATTTCAATAATAAACACAAAAGACAATTTTTATGAAGCCTAAGTAGTCCTTAGAGTACAGCACACAATACTAGAAGCATGATAAACATATTAGCATAACTATATCACCATAGCTGAAATGAAAATCTTTGGGAACAAAGAACCTGATACAGCAACAATTACTTTTGCAAGAATACAGCTGATTCTGCTCAAACGAAAACTTTGCAACGTGTCAGATTTATAGGGAATAAATGACAATAAAAGAACTGTTGGGTAAGGTAACATTTCTGACTGTGAACATTTAGTCTCCAATTAAACTTCGAAGAGGAAAATTTTAAGCCAGCATATAATTAAATATAATAAAATATAAACATCAGCATTTACCAGACTTCTGTGCACAAGTTCCCCTCTGCAGTCTGTTTTCCTCTCTAGAAATACTGCTTACAAAGACTTCGCCTTTGGACAGTGTCTCCTGAGGAGGAGAGTCACAGAATCTGTCTCAGGTTTGTGAAGGATTCCAATTTCACAAAGAACAGCACTCACATACACAGCTAATAAGAAAAATCAATTTTATTCCAGCAAACCCAACTAGTTACCTAACATTCCCATATATATACCGACCCTAAGGTGGTAGGCAAACTGTCAAGCAAGAGGATGGTGCGTAGCATGGTGCTCAGGAAGAGGAGTCAGTAGCTCCTAATGCCTTATGTAGGGCATACCCTGGATCAAGCTGTGCATCAGGCCAACCTTCTGAATATTCTCTCCCCGAGGAGAGTTCTTTGTGAAATGGGAAACCCAGCTAGTCAGGACGTTGTGATACCACCGTGGAAGGACCACGCTGGAAGTACAGTGGCACTGCTGAAATGTTTACAGATGCTGAGGAAATAGGGTATATGCAGATTTGTATTTCCATGGATCTGGATTTTAATCAGATATGATCAACTGTCTTGGACAGTTTAAACTGCTCGGAGAGGAGTGACAATGCTAGTGTAACTCTACCCAGAATCAGGCCGAAGGGGGTATGTTTCAAGTAGGAAAATTTAGGATTTTATTTAGGACTTTACACCACACACTCTGAGTTTCTTACAAATCTCTTTAACCATAATAATACATTATTATCTGTCCATGCTCCCATAACATAGTTAATAGGTGTAGGTGAAGATTTCCTTAATGTCCCCCAGGACAGAGATGCATTTCCTTATGGTTGCAGGATGAAAAATTTGTAAAAGCTCTGGGAGAAAAAAAAAAGTCTTGTTTTATCCAAATGAATCTTCCATCTGAATGAACATACATTACACTTTTAAAACAATAATTAGCCTACCATCAAAAAAGAAAAGAACAGGCTCAAAGTATCATTGCTTTAAGAAACAGAAACAAAATGTCTTGGAACTGACTTTGCAGGTCTCCAAAATATGAAATGTAATTAGCTGGTGAGAAATTGATCTTAATATATTATTAAACCTTGAAGCTGAAAATTAATTATTGCTATCAAGATTAATTTGAATCTAAGGGAAAAATAAGGTGAGGGAAAATCTAATTAATTCAAATAAATGTGCTCTTCTTCATATACATTTGTGAACTGCTGTGGTTTCTTGCCCTCATTACCTGTGCAGGCAAATACATGAGTACCTATTCAAATGTATAAATTATCTTTCAGAAAAGTAACTGTATTGGCATATATGATATGATCTCAAAATAAAGAAAACAAGTTGTAGAGTCACAGAACAGTAAACTGAGGTACTAAAATGTTAATTGAATTTCCTGCTTCTACAAATCAAATGTAAGGTGGCAGAAGAAATCTAGGTATCTTTCATCATTAGCAGTACTGTTTTCAAGGCAGCTGAGCCTAGAGGATGCACTTTGCCTTCTATCACTGGAAGGCATAAGACCAAATTCTTCCAGAACTCATTTTTTATTGTGGTTGCTAGTCTGGGGATGCAATTCACAAGATTTGTCCTATATCCCTTTTGTATTTATCTTCCTCTGTCACCTATTAATATGGGTGTAATCTATTTCTTCATATCAATTTTTTCTGAAGATGTACACAGTATATTTACAGAAGTAAAAAGACTCACAGATATTCATATGAATTTGTAGCAAAATTTAGCCTTTTTTATTTTTTTTTAATCTACACACATCAGCTTGGAAAGTGGAGAGGACTTTTTTTATCTTCATTATATCAAAAATGATGCTGAATCAAAGTTATACAGTCGTCGGTATGCAACCCAGTTTTGCAGGGAAGTCAGGGTTCTTCATTCTTCTTCAATTGCTCTACTCACTACTCTGCCTCAAAGGAATAGAAACCCATCTCAGATTTTTTTTTAGTACTCTTTTTTTTTTTTTTTTTTTTTCTAAAATAGCCACTCAAATTGTTTTAATTCCATGGCACTTAAGTTCTTCCTAATTTTTCAAGTATCTCCACTGGAAAGACATAATATTTAAATTAGGCATCCTCTTTCATTCTTTTTACTTTCACCTTTCATATTACCTTTGGAGTAGGGAAAAAGTACAATCAGTTTCCATAAGTGATCCCTTTAGCTCAGAATATTGAACATGGCATGTGTTAAAGCTAACTGGAAGGCAAGATCATGGGAATAAAAAGCCAACCCTTTATGTCCAGGCATTGATTATGAGTCACTATCAAAGCCATTTCTGTAATTACATCAGTATTTTAATATCTGAGTCTAAGATGAACACAATCTTTAGATATTTTAAGGTATCTACATGAGACAAAAAGATTAGAAAGTCTACTTATTTGAGCTTTTATATCAGATAAGCCGTTCCTGATGTCTCTTAAAAGAAGGGGAAAAAAAAGTGTTCTTAATTTAGCATGGAAAATGAAATGGTCCTGGTCATGGAACGTTATTTATCTAATCTTGAAGATGTTGTCTAGACTACACTGTTCATTACAAATAACTGGGCCACTGAGCATAGTTGTAAAAATTCTGTGAAAAAAATTCGAAGTTATTTCTAGGTTAACACTGTGTTTCATTATGTCATGGAGGGAATAAAGCACCAAACAACATCACAAATGAGAAGCTCAATTTAGTAAAATGAGCAAATGATGGATAGGCTGTGCCAACAGAAGATTTTCATACATTCCTACCCAACCACATACCCATGTGAGCACTTCAGTGAGTTGGTACAGTCAAGCCAAGGACTGTCAGACTCTCTTCAGGCTTGGACTCCCTCCAACCTGTCTCCATATCAAGCTCCTGGGTTATGAGAGCACACCTCCCAACATCTTCATGTGGACAACAGCTACAAGTCATCCACTAAAAATGGTTGAGAGAAGAAATATCTGCATCTTTCACAGCTGATAGTTATCAAAGACTCTGTAATGATGCTGTTACTCCCTTGCAGAGCACTGCTTCCGGGCAGTGTATTGACAAGTCTTCCAGTATTGTTGTCTTACTTCTCCCTACACTTGGGGACATGGATGATGTCCTTCCTTACAGGGGAACTCCTGCTGGTCACATGGTATAACCTTATCCGGGGAAACACACCTGGATTTCTTGAGAGCTTCAGAGAGCTTGGGCTGAATGTTTACTTTTCTTTTTCTTTGTTGCCATTGTAGAAGGCAATAAAGTTATAAGTAAAAAAGATACGCTTACCAGAAGGAGCAGACAGAACAGGTGACCCAAACCTGACCAACAATGTATTCCATTCCACATAAATAATTTTTGAGTATAAAGCTGAGGGATCTCAAGGGTTAAGCCTCTCCTATGGCCAGTGTCTGAGGAAGACTTTGTCACCTTTGACCCCAATCTGTGAGTTACTGAAGCCAGTTCCTGAAGCCTGTTCCCACCTCAAACTCAGTCCAGACTGAAACTTCCTCAGTGCCTGCCCTGCAGTGTCAGTGGTGACCACTGGGGGAGTTCAGTGTTGGTTTTTATACATTTGTATGTATTTTATTATTTCTTATTATTATATTTTTATTTTTATTATTACTGTTTCATTAAAGCTGTTTAGTTTTCTTTTCAAACCCATAAATCTCTCTCCCTTATTTCCTTTCCCTTCCCCTTCTGAGAAGGGACAGGTTATAACAGAGAAAATATGTCGTTCATTTAGTAGTTAGCCCAACCTCAGCTTGTGACACATTCAAACTCCATGGAACCATTGTTTTGGGGGATATTTTGGTTATTGATTTATACCCTCTGAGGTAAGATATGCTATATTAAGAAACTATGGAGTTGGTCCATATGCAGACTAACACTGTCTGATATAAACACCAACCCTGGAGAGGCCAAGCTGTGAATGTTCCAGTTCCTATTCACAAAGCACAGTCTTTCTGGAAAGCTGTGGTGGTTGTCTGTGGTCCTTTTGTGTTTTGATGTGTAGCTTTTCTACAAATCCTCCTGAAGACTAAAAATACCACACTTTTTCAGAAATTGGAGCTAGATTAAATGGTGTGTATTTTCCCACTGTGCTCATGTTTTTTTTTACCTCTAGATAATGGTAGTACACTGGCTGTTTGCAGGTATAAGGGTCCTTTCTGTCACTCAGTGAGCTTTTAAATCTGTCACCTACTGTCAGAGATTTCAATTTCAATTCTTATTTCATGTTGTTGCTATTCAGACCTGTTCTGCAAAGATTTTAAAAGTGTGTAACCTTAACATCTTCATTATAATCTTCACAATATACATATGTTTGTATTTATAAAATAGTTTTACTATTTGCCATTTTGGTGAAACTTTTCTTACTGATTTAAAATAAGACTCCAATTCAGTTCCCATTAAAGTAAATGTCAAAAAACTTACTGATTTTAATAATCAATCCCACTTAAGAAAAGGATACAATAATACCATAAATACTTCAGTTCTTCTTAAGCTGCAGTAAAGCTGCCCTTGTAGCCTGGACTAAAAACCTGTGATTCAACTAATCTATTTCTCAGTGTCTGATACTACTTTAAATCACCTTAATTTCCTTTATAGTCAGTAGAGGTGTATAGGCATTCATAGCTCAAAGCAATGACCTAATTTATATACTGCTTCAGAATAATTGAATTTCACTTGAGAAGTGTCAGCGTCTTGGTTCACTATCTGTTCACTAGGACAATCCATGAGATTATGTGAGATACCGGTATCAATGACATAGACTTCTACAGTCAGTTTAATTTTCTGAATACATATCTAGTGGTAAATGGGTATTCACCTCATCTCCAGTCCAGAATAGTTCAAATCTCCTTTACTTAGTCATATGTCAGCACCTTACAAAATGGCTCAACTACTCTGTGATGTCTCAGGGGCTCTAGATGTCTGTGTTAGGTAACTGAATCACACTCTCATCTTTCTCAGATGAGAAAAATATCTTCTACAGCGTGGGCTTCACCTCCATATTAAGATATCTAGGTGTCTACATGTAGATATTTACATGTAAAGTAGTCTAAACTGTAGCCATCAGCTGGGATCAAGTTGATATAAACCTACAAAGGCTGGAGGTAGGAGTTCAGCTCACCTTGAAGTAGACATTTGGGCTCAAATCAGTTACTTCAGCATATGAATCACAGCATCATTTAGGTTGGAAAAGAACCTTGGGATCATCCTGTCCTACTCTGCCCTACAAGTTCTCTCATAGACCATATCCCCCAACACCACATCTAAGTAATGCTTAAACACATCCAGGGATGGGAGCTCAACCACCTCCCTGGGCATCCTATTCCAATATCTCACCACTCTTTTTGTGAAGAATTTTTTCCTAGTGTCTAGTCTAAACCTACCTTCTTTCAGCTTGAGGCCATTCCCTCTGGTTCTGTCACTAATTGCCCGAGAGAAGAGACCAGCACCAACCTCTCTACAATGTCCTTCAGGTAGTTGTAGAGAGTGATGAGATCTCCCCTCAGCCTCCTCTTCCTCAAACTAAACAGACACAGATCCTTCAAATGGTTCTCATATGATCTATTCTCCAATCCCTTGACCAGCTTCACTGCATCCAATCCAGCACCTCGATATATCTCTTGTACTGAGGTGCCCAGAACTGGACACAGTACTCAAGGTGAGGCCTCACCAGTGCTGAGTACAGGGGTACAATCACCTCCCTACTTCTACTGCTCAAACTATTCCTAATACAGGCCAGGATGCCATTGGCCTTCTTTGCCACCTGGGCACACTGCTGGCTCATATTCATTTGCTTGTTAATTAGAACCCCCAGGTCGCCCTCCGTGAGACAGCTCTCCAATCACACTTCCCCAAGCCTGTAGTGTTGCATGGGGTTGTGGCCAAAGAGCAGGACCTGGCACTTGACCCTGTTGAAACTCATCCCATTAACACTGGCCCAGCGATCCAGTCTATCTCAGTCTCTCTGGAGAGCCTCCCTATCCTCACACAGATCCACACACCCAACTGACTTGGTGTCATCTGCGAATTTACTGATGATAGACTCTATGTCTTCATCAAGATCATCAATAAAGATGTTAAACAAAAATGGTCCCAGCATTGAGCCCTGAGGAATGCCACTTGTGACCTGCCGTCAGCTGGATTTAATACCATTGGCCACTACTCTCTGGGCCCGTCCATCCAGCCAGTGCTTGATCCAGCAGATCGTATTCTCATCCAGGTCATGAGCAGCCAGTCTTTCCATTAGAAATCTATGGGGAACAGTGTAAAATGTTTTCCAGAAGTCCAGGTAGATGACATCCATGGCCTTTCCTTCATCCAATAGTCAGGTCATCTTGTCATAGAAGGAGATCGGGTTCGTCAGGCAAGATCTCCCTTTGCTAAACCCATGCTGGCTGGGCCTGATCTGCTGGTTGTCCTCTATATGGCTTGTAAGAGCACTCAAGATGATCTGCTCCATGACCTTCCCTGGTACCGAGGTCAGACTAACAGGTATATAGCTACTTGGATCCTCCTTTCTGCCTTTCTTGTAGATGGGTATCACATCCACTAACTTCCAGTCCATTGGGACCTCCCCAGTTAGCCAGGACTTCTAGGACTATGTATCTAGTGCAAGTTGAGATTACTTAAGGAATCTTGCTTGACCTTCATAAGCTGGTCCAGAAATTCCTGCTCTCTTTGAGGTCCTGTGCTCCACCTACAAACATTGTGCAGGTGTAGTGGATAGTTTATCAGGTCCACACTGTCCTCAATGGAAGACAACATGGTGAAGCTGCTATTCTGTGAAATCTTTTCCTGGAAGAAAACACCTGAATTCCACCTAAATTTATGCACTCAGAATTACTTCAAATATCAACTTTTATTTCCTAAGCCTATCTCTATGCTCTGTAATTTAATGACATGTTCATTTATTCTATCTTTTCTTCGTTTTCTGATGACTTTGTCTTTCTTTATATTACTCTGCTTAGTGAAGACTAATGCAGGATTTTTGAATAGTTTTAGTTTTTTTTCTAGCTGAGCTATATTTCATTCTCCGGGTATAATTTTTGTTAATTTTAGAATCGAGGGCTCAAACAGCAGATAATGCCATATTTTTGTCCATGTTACACATAAGAACCATATTTACCTAGCATCCTCTAATTTACTGCAACTCACTGTTCTTCAAAACAAAGTACCTGCTCAGCAACAATGTTGGTTTATCTTCTGGGTCATCTTTCCTAATCATGTTACAAGCATGAGATGGCTGAGATGTAGTCATCTCATGCAGTAACACAACAATCACAGCCTAAATTTTGTCAGTGGATGTGTTACCTGTCACCTGCAGTTTTACATCATTACAGTATTTTTGTTAGAACTGAAGCATTAACTACGTGAAAGGAAGGCATGGTCTTACCAAGACAAAAAAAGAACCCAAAATGCCGGTACAGCAAGATTCCTTCTCTGATTCTTTTCTCACACTATTGCAAAACAAGTTTCACATCAGTATCACCTCATCATAAAGTTAGAATCAAGCCTTATAATTCCTTTTTCAAAATGACTGATCACATATGACCTTAGCTGGTACCAGGTCATTGACTCACAACTTGGCAGTAGGCAGATATTTGCTGTCAAGCAGAGCTATTCTCAGCTGATTCTGAATTAACATATTGCCTCCATCATACTAAATTGCTTGCAAATCTCAAAACAGAGTTGTAGGGGAAAAAAATTTCTAAAGCTTGTTGAAAATCGACCAGGACAACTAGCACTAAACAGAAAGTGTTGAATTGATGCACAGTTTGTTTTCTGACTGAAGTTTCTCCAGAACAGTGTGTTCCCCACTGTGCAAATTTATTACTTGCAGCCTTTGGGATTTGTTTGTTTCCCTTGCAGTTTATACTGCTGGCTCTACTTTTGCTATGCCATCTGTTGTTCTTCTTTTCTCTTTTCTTAGTGTGTCTTTTTCTCTGCATCCTCCATTCCAAGCTACATTAATGGCTGTGTCTCTCAAAGGGCATTTGGGACCTTTTAACTCTACTGTGTAACATTGTCAACTGCCAGTGCCGGAGAACCAAGTTTCTTCTCATGTCCTCCATGAAGTATGAAACTGCCTTAAAACATAAATAAATTTTTTAGCCTTCTGGAATGTTTCTTCATCTACACTTGGTTCTTGCACCTTTATTTCGAAATGTGCCTATGTTTCTTCTTTCTTGCCCAGGGTCAACTTTTCCTATCTCAGCTGTGATAACTCTTGCAAAAGAAGGAGTCTTTTTTGCACAGAGGTATTTGTTTGTTTGGGGTTTTTTTTTGCATTCTTAATCCTTAGTCGCTGAAATCATCTAAAAGAATTCTCAGTTTTTATTTTAAAAACATATTTCCAGATTCTGTGAAGAGATATCATTACAATCCTGTCACAAATACACCTAGAATGAGCATGGGCTAGAAGATTTGAACACTGAATCAAAATGTGACACACAACTATTTAATCTGTACATAATGTAATCTGTGCTACACTGTAAATTGTTATATTCTACTTTTTGAAAATGGCAAGCAATTGATAAAGCCCTCTGAGGAATTTGCCATCTCTCTGCCTATCCATCTGTCTTTCCATCTCTAGCTTTTTGAGAAACAGCTGTCTTTAAACATTATACAGTAATTCTATGCCAAAGGAATGAATGCATTACCGAAGCTAGTATTGTCTTGTGCATCTTAAAGGTGATTAATTTTTTAACAGGTTTTAAGAGGTACATTAATTTGTTCAATAGGCTGAACAATATGCATGATCTGTCAAATATAGTTTACTTCCTATTGTTTCAGTTGTTAAGTAGCTGATACATCCCAATGGAAAAGCAAAACATTTATCCCACAGTTTCTGCTAGTGTCACACAAAATTATATACAGCATTCATAGCAAAGAGATAATAGTAATGTTGCACTTTTTTTAGCAACTGAAAACAGTGAAGAAACTTTAAGGTTCAACAGTTTATTTGAATTAAAAAATTAAATTTTTGGAAAGTGAAACAACAATCCTGTTACTATGCTATACGATAATATTGTGTAGTATTTACATACTACTGTTATTGAATCAGTGTTTTCCATCTGTGTGGTTACCTCCAGTAATAGGAGGTATGAAATACTGAAATAAGTAGAGAATTACTCTGAATATGATAAATTCCATCACTTGAACAGGATTCATCCTGTTTAAGGGTGCAAGTTGTCTGCCTAACTGTAGACAGTTGGGGCTTTACTACAAAGTCAGTGGTAATTCCCACTGCAGCCTCCATCTACCACTAGAGAATAACATGAGTATCCCATAAACATTTTATCATATTTGTGACCCTCATGTAGATATCTTAGCTACCCCTAGAGCACCTAGAACACACAGACATATCTTCAGGCTTATAAATGTTAATCTAGATGACTGCAGTGTATATGTCTGTACTTGAGCTAGTCATCCTATTTTACTATTCATAAACAAACAAAACAAAACAAAATAATAGTGCATGATTTGTATTACTCTGCTCTGTGTGTGGTGAACTGCCTTCTAAAATGCTTATTGTTCTTTGCTGTACAAGGAGCTTAGTGCTTAACTCAGATACAGACTTACATGTGGTCTGATGAATCCTGGGATTCTTAATAATAACCGAAAAGTACCTGCTGAAATATTAGGTACTGGCAATCTGCATCCTCTTCTTGATTAAACAGGTAACTCATAAAAACTCTAATCTCAGAAAGCATTAGCTTCCTTGTTACTGTTAAGCAAAACCAAATTCCTAGATTATTTCTTACACTATCCCAGAAGCAAGCAGGTTGGGGATGTACAAAGAGTTGGGAGGGGACACAGATGGGACAGCTGACCCCAAGTGACCAAAGGGATGTCCCATACCATATGATGCCATTCTCAGCAATAAAATTTAGGAGGTGGATGTTGGCAGAGAATGCCATTGCTTGGGAACTGGTTGGGCATTAGGCAATTGGTGGTGACCAGTTGTTTTCTTTTGCATCACTTAGTGTTTTTTGTGTTTGCTTTTCTTTTCTACTTCTTCTCTTTGTTGTCTTTTTTTTTCTTCTTCTTTTTTTTATAAAAACCCCTTTAACCATCTTTATCTCTTATGCCCACTGGCATTAAATCCCATCACCGACCCTAGGTTAGTGGTTGGCTTAAAATGTATTCACAGTAGTCACTCCAATAAAGTCTCTGTTTTGGAACAGGGCATTGGATTTGATTGTTATGCTAGTCTGTTCAGATTAAGAGTATTTCTGGAGTAGAACCATGGTTTACATTGTACTGAACACATAAAAACCAAATTAATTACAGCACTCTAACGTGTTCAGATTTGTCCCTTGGCTATAAAGCTTACCAGTACAACTAGTGAATGACTGTCTTTTGATGATCATTTACTATGCTGGTCAGAAAGTTTCAATCTGATATTTTCAGTGAAAATGTACCAATTTAATGGGGTAAGGGTGGGGAAGAAATAAAAATTAAAATATCTGAAGGTTGAAGAACCAGGGACATTTCAGCAAGATTTCTATTGAGATTTCATCAATGTTTCTATTGAGAATAGATTCCTGAAAATTTTGATGTAGATTCCTGACAATAGCTAGTCTGATTTTCTGGTGCATAGTCTCAGCAGCCTCAGTGTAAAGACCTTTAAAGGCTTTGGGATAATATATCTGGTAGCTGGTTTAGCCTAATGTATTTTATTACATGACTTCTCAGGATGTCAACTGGCTGTTTTCCAGTTTGGTTGTGTCCTAATACACCAGTTCAGCAATTCATCCAAATTATCACTTTACTGAAGAGGGCATCAGTAACACTTCATGTTGTTAATTCAGCAGTTTTTTCTCAAAAGCTATACTGAGCTAAAAGGGATAAAATAATTAGATGTAAATTAATATCACATTTGTATGTAGTTAATTAGAACACTTCCTTTTATTTCCCTACTTTGATGCTGACACCATGCCCTTTTAAAGGCCTGCCTTCTTAAAAATGCTGAAAATCTATTCAAATTCTTCATTATAATCTATCAGATCTTTATCTTTTGTTTACTCATACCGTAATTGTTAGACAAGTAGTGTTTTTCCTTTTTATTTATCTTCAATGTAAGTATTGCTTACCAGAGCTGTTTGCAAAACATGAAATGCAGGGAGTATGGAAAACCCCTGTAAAAGTTGCAGTTTGAGACTTTAGATATTAATTAAATAACAGAATTATTTTTTTACATACGACAAAAAAAGAGCCCTTGAAACCTATAAATCCAAAATACTGAAAATGCATGCAATGTCTGTTATTGTGCTGGCAGTCTACCCCTTTTTTTTCTGGAATTTTTATATTACCAGTAGCCTGGTCAGGCTGATGGACACCAGAAATCAAATGGCTGCTGGTCATGTGCAGATCTATTTTACATTGCATGACCATGAGAGGGGCGAGACCTAGCCACAGTCTATGCACCTGATTTATGCATGTACCACAAGCCTAGCATGAATTTAGTTCACATATCCAAACAAACCCAGAGAGAAATACAGGGCACTACATCAGAGAAGTAATTTTCTGCTTTTTGATTTTGAAATGTTAGCAGGTATGGAAATGTTCTACCAATGAGTCAAGGGAAGGATAGTCTGTCCCTTTTGTCCCCAAGAATCAAGAAGTCAAGGTCTCAATAATTTAGAAAGTGAATAATGATCTCAACAAAATATTTGTGATTTTTCTATGCAAATATTTTAGGCATTTATATCATTGTTCTTAATGATATTTTACATAATAAAAGCAATGCTGCTACATGGTTTCAAAAAATATGAAAGTTTATGTTCTTTATAGGTTCGTTATCATGTCCAGTGAATGAATGATTGGATGAATAAATGAAAGAATGATGAAGAGGCTAAAAGGTTAAAAAGACAAAAAAGATATATAACAGTACCAGTATAATTATTTGCTTACAAAGCCACTGCATTTTAGGATGCACAAAAAATGTTTGTCTCACTTATGATACCAAAATATGTAAAGAGTGCAAAGAAATCTCCTGTTAATGAGAAAAATGTTTACCTCTTTCATTTAGGTAATATTGATATAAGATACTGTTAGATACTGAAGTTCGTTTGTTTGTTTTATTCTTTTTTTTAAAACATGTACCTGGATTGACAATATTCAAAAGGGGTAAATAGCATGATTAAGCTAGTTTTTTTGACAGTGATGGCATTGTGACACAGGATTACGCCTGTGAAGATTAAAATGGCAATCAACATAGTTTTATGGAAAATGTGCTTTGGCAAGTAAGTATGACGTCTTTTTACACGGTAAGTTTAGTTGATGATTGCATTGACATAACACAGTTAAACTACTGTAAGGCAGTTGTCACTGTGGTTTTTTACATTCTGATGAAAATACTGCTCTACAAAATCAACGAAGCTTAAACCAAAGCAAACCATCATAAATGTTTCTGAAAGTAATTACAAGTGAAGTATCATCGTACAACAGGACGCCTTTGAAAAATTAGTTCTTGCTTTTCAACCTCTTCATGAATGATATGGTCAAACTTGCTGATAATTAGTGAGTAACATGTAATGGAGAAAGACTAGATCCACTAAATCATATTTGTAAAGAAAATTACTTTTCTCTGGACAGCTTATGTTTTATCAGAGACAAAAAAACACATATCAAGGAACAAAATATGTAGGTCACATTGGAGAATGGGATGTGGTGTCCTGGTGTTCAGTGACATTGAAGGACTTAGAGGAAATAGGAGCTAATTAAGTGAACATGAGCTCCCTGGGCAACACTAGAGATAAGTAGGTAAAGATGTTTTTGAGATGCATAAGTAGAAAACATATTAAATAGAAACAAGGAGTATTAGTGTACAACACTTGAGAGATTTTTACTAGCACACCTGCATGCATTTTTGGTGACGATCTTTAAAAGGGATATTGAAATACTAGAAATAGTATAGAAAATAATTATAAGGGCAACTCAAGATTTGGGAAACTAGCAAAGCATACCTAATTATGAAATCATTGTCTACAAGGCTCATACATGGAAAAAAAACAATTCTGATAGGAGATGGAGCTTTTACACACTAGAGTAGCTAGTGATTCAAATATACTAATTCAGAATACAAACAAGAAGCAGATCTTAATATTATAGATCAGTGCTGGGACTAGTCCTGTTCAACATATTTATCAATGACATTGATGACAGGATAGAATGTCTTCTCAGCAAGTTTGCTGACAACACAGA